>JAOVYW010073455.1:8356-19989 GCA_025775045.1 Hiodon tergisus
TTTATCTCACAGTAGCGCTGATCAGAAAGTTTATCTCACAGTAGCGCTGATCAGAAAGTTTATCTCACAGTAGCGCTGATCTGAAAGTTTATCTCAGAGCAGCGCTGATCAGAAAGTTTATCTCACAGTAGCGCTGATCAGAAACATTGGTCAGAAAGTCATTGTTAACGTTACTAACGACAACCGGATTAACATCAGGGCTGCGGAAGTTACCTTTTCATTGCATTTTGTACTGAATATTTCAAAACGCCCTTCATTTCGCCATATTTCTTTCTTCTTTACATCCATGCTGTTAACGTTGTTTTGTTCGCTCATGCGAGAGGTTCAAGGTAAACTTTTAGGAGTTGCCATGGTTGCAACAGTGAGCCTACCTCCTCTCACAACACTCCCTCGCTCTTTCAGTTTGCCGTTTTCTGCTTTCAAGGACATATCTGGAGGAACATGATGGGAGAAAACAAAGCCATTTAATAATATGTTGAGATGACATTCATAAAAGTTTTCAGTTTTTCCCTGGGGGGGTGAGGGTTGAGGTTATGGGTGGTTTCTCTTAAGACTGAGGTTTTTTTCATCCTTCCCTTCTTACAATTAAAATTCTCTTCCAAGAGGAAAGTAGGGGGAAAAGTTCAATGCCTTTTTGTTAGGTTCCTCAAAATTTTAAGAAAAAGTGAATTATGTCACATTTTTTTCAAGGTGGAGCACAGCATATGACTGTTGTCCATTACTGGAAGCATCTACACTGTTTTTTTTTTTATACCTGGCTGTGTTATGTGATTCTGTCCCTTTCCTCTGGTTGTGCCTGGACATACTGGTGCCAGTTCTCTGAGCCCAAGAAGGCACCCGCCTTCATACGTACAGTGTGGGTCTTGGAGTGTCATTGAAGTGTTGTGGATTAAAAAATTGGTTTTCCTCAGGGTTAAAAAATGAGTTTTCCTCAGAGTTAAAAAATTGGTTTTCAGCAGGGTTCAAAAATGTTGGCAGGACCAACACAGTTTTGGGGTTGTTCAGCTTATTTATTTTACGATTTTCCAACACCACTGTTCCCACAAAGGCTGTTCTCATGGTTCATTCTATTGAACGTCTACGATGGGGCTTTAAAAAATCTTTAAAAATGTTAAGACATAATAATATTAATCTTGCTTTAATATTCTACAATTGTTGGCAAGAAAGTTATGTGATTTCTGTGAGTGATTGTGGGCCTAGGATGTCGGGTGAGGAGTGGGAATTTTCAGTTCACTCAGGTAGATATTGGACTCAGGCAGCAGTCCTGTCTCCATGCCACTTACAAAAAAAGTCTTTCTCTCTCTCTTTATTGGAAAGTGAGAGGGAGAGAACTGTCTCTCTAATCACAGCGTTCTCCGTTAGAGCCCACAGCCTCAGTCTTTCAGACTGGCAGCTGTCTGCAGAAGATGATCTGCTGATCCCTGTGTGTTTAGCCAGTGACTTTACGTCAGGCAGGCGGTTATCAACAAATATTTTAATGAGAAAAGGACCAAACGCTTTCACAAAGCTAGCCAAGGGAGCTGGCAGCACACACAAATACTCTTGAACACTCTGAGTTTCCTAGCTCTACTGTTGAGTTGACTCCGCTCCAGCGGTGCAGATTTAAAGTTTGGTGTTGTTCAGGGCTTAACATGAAAATGTGGTTCCGGTCTAAAGTGGCCCTAATACTGGGGTGATTTAATTAAAATTACACCGTAGTTGCCGCAACAATTTTGTAGGTAAATTAATCCTGTTAATAAACCCACAGAAGACTGATCCAGCTGCTGTATTCTGTGCGCCTCTGAAGGATTAATTAATGTGGTCGGAAGGAAGGAACGTTAGCGTTTTGACATGGAACATGTCCCTTTTCCTCCCTGAGCTGAAAACACCTACATCTTTTTTTCAATTTCCCATCCACCTCTCATGCCTTGGCTGTATTCCAACATATGGACATTTGTCAGTTAAAGTGGCAACTCCCAACAACCTGATAAACGTTTTCCCTTTCATTTGGCCGGAAGCTTCAGTCCCAGACCAGCATAGCCGTACCGATGGATTTAGACGCCGTCTGCTCCAGCCTAGTGGGACTTTAGTGATGGTTTTATTCATCCACAGCCTGGGACAGGTAGCGACAGCTTTTACGACTACCAAGAGCAGTAGCCTGAGCAGATGCTGCTTAACGCTCAGTGAGTCATGACTGTGCCAGCTGAGTCATGACTGTGCCGGCTGAGTCATGACTGTGCCGGCTGAGTCATGACTGTGCCGGCTGAGTCATGACTGTGTCAGCTGAGTCGTGACTGTGCCAGCTGAGTCGTGACTGTGTCGGCTGAGTCGTGACTGTGCCGGCTGAGTCATGACTGTGTCAGCTGAGTCATGACTGTGCCAGCTGAGTCATGACTGTGCCAGCTGAGTCATGACTGTGTCAGCTGAGTCATGACTGTGCCAGCTCTTCGGAGGGACACTTGTGCCCGGTGGCTTCAACAGGCCTGGCCTTCTCTGAAGAGTGGTAAAGAAGTGGGGGGAAAACAAAGTGCGCTTACTGTATGAACTTCAGTTTTATCATTCATTCTCAGGGGCTCTGAGCCTACAGCTGCTCTCCTGGGTAAAACTAAACACATGTTCACGTCACTCGATTGCATTTGATTAAACCCTGTTCGAGCCTCGTCCTCACCTCCCCGTGTACTCACTGACCACGATGCCACACTGGCCCGGCCTTGCGAAGGTCAAGCCTCAGACTGTATTACAATCACCTGCCGTGAGTGCTGTTCTTAAGAAATGTGCAATATGGACGGCTCCCCTCCCACAGGACATCCTGCTTTATTGAACCCAGGTGTCGGGGGACCTTTTCCGTAATCGTATTGTTTCTCTGCCCTGTGAAACGCTGGATAATAATGTTCAGTGTTTAGAGCACTCTTCACGGAGGACGGACCCGACAAGAGCGGCGAGGAAATGATGTAAATTGCAGAGGAAATCCATGTTAGAATTGTGCAGGTGAGTCGGTGGTGCCCAGGGACCAGAGCAGAGCTGCCGGTGTAGTGGCAGTGTGTGGAATAATTGAGTTTCGGCGGTACAGACGGGCAGCGAACGCAATAACTGTAAAGTCTAATCGCGGAGATTATAGCTGGCTTGAGTGGTTGGTGTGGCGCGATGCAGATGTGCGTCCGTCCGTTATTAAAAGCATAGCTGCATTAGCTTGTCAGTCCTCTGCTGAGGAAGCCTAGGAACTTATTCTCTAATGCTCACTCATTAACGCTTCAGTGCTCACCCTCACTCTCTCTCTACCTCACTCACCCTTTCCCAATCTCTCCTCGCTATCTGCCTATCCCTTCCTCTCTATAGCTTGATGGACCTTTGTTTTCCCTCTTTTCTAAACACAACCCCAGCACCCCCACTCCCCTTTTTATCCTCCCGACCTGCCAAGAAATCAAATGCACTCTTATCCTTTTTGTTTTACTTGCTGTGTCATTGATCAATGGATCTAAATGCCAGGACTCCATCACCGCTACAAAGTGTGACTATAGCGGTTCACTGCAGCCCAGCGGAGCCCGTCTGTTCCGTCTCAGGCTCGGGCGAAATGTCACTCCGGGAGAGGGAGGCTGAAGCAACATATGTCAGCCGTCCTGTCACCGCCGGTTGGGCATCACAGCCCTGGGCGAGGGAGCGCTCTGCTGGCTGAGCGATTCCTGCCCGTTCCTCTGGGATTGGGAGTCGCCCGCCTCCTGCCCCGGTCTCCCGTCCCTCGGGTGGGCGTCGGAAGCTCACCATCTCATCAGCTAACCGACGGCAACGCGGCTTTTGAGTACCGACTGGCAGGAGGGTTCTGATTTTAACTGGCAGACTGCGGAGGGCAGGCAGGGAGGGAGACAGCACATTCCGCCTCAGAAGCCAGAATAAAGAGTATCAGGTGGGTCATTACAAGGCCCCATAGCATTGGCACGGAGTCTCAGGTAGTAACATGTCTCCCCTGACGGGTGTGGGAGGATTGGTAAAGGCTCCTGAAGTGCAGATGAGGAGTGTAGGCGGAGTAATTGCCCTGCCCCAGAAGCACTTTTACCCGTGCCGACCCAAAGTGCAGGATGTGCGCCTAACCGGACACATCTGTCTTAGCTGGTGAGGTGAGGAGGTATATGAGGTGAGGTATATATATATATATATATATATTTTTTTTTTTTTTAATTAGGGTTTAATAGAGTAATTCATGCGTTTCTACTCTTTATTTCTCTAGTTCTTTAAGTTACTATTAATTTTTACGAGCAGTGATGGACTTGGGCGGGCATGGATCAGATCTTGATGGTTAGACTAATGTTTACATTTGATCTTGTTAACTGGGAAAATATAAGGAATTATAATGAGCTTTTGTTCCGTAAATTGGAAGAAATAAATGTAACATAAGTTGCGAAATATAAATGACAGTGTTCTGAAACATGTTGTGGAACGCGTGTTTGTGTGACGTTTTAGCACTGATTGCTTATCCATTCCGTGCCACACTGAGGTGCCACATCAGTTGGGAGTGTCGCTCTACTCCAGTGTGCTATAATTGTCTGACGAGGAGGGGCAGGCTCGTCAAACCTGCAACGAGAGCACCACTTTAACATTCAGCCCTTCAAGTTTCTAACACTGCGATGCAGCCAAGCCCCGAGTATATGAAGGCAAGCAAATGATTACCAATGAGATATTAATTGAATTTCCCTTTGCCAAAAAAACTTGGTCAATATTTGATAAGATTCTTTCCTCTTCCAGTGAAATATTCTTTGCTACTGTTACCGTACTTCCCCATGCCTGGTCTGTGGTGTTCAATTTGAATATAAATACTACTTTGTTATTTTGTCAACATTGCTTATTTGTTTAACTTCTTTATTACACCACAGTGAGTCATACCAGGGAATAAAGACATCTTTCTCACTGTAATTTAAAAGGGGTCTCTAATTTTGTTAAGACTGTCCTGATCTCAATCTTCTGATAAGGATAAAGCATTTCCTTTTCGGTGGTGAAAACCAAACCCTGCCCCTCCCCCCCCCACCCCCGAATCCTTCCCCACCCCCTAAATGATTTCCAAGACCCTGCTACAACTCACTGGATCTCCTAGATTATAATGTGTCTCTGGTGCTCCAGAATTGACAGTTTGTAATTTACTGAATGTGTGTCTGGGGGGGGTGCGTGCATGCGTGGACACATTGAATGAATTCTGTTGTAAATATTAAACAGGATATGACATCATCGCCCTTGAGAGGGCCCTCATTATTGAGTGGCGAGTTCAAATCCTGCGGTCCTTGTTAAATGGAACGGGAGAGAGATCAGGTGTGCATTCATCTTCCCCCTTTTCATCTGGGCTGTGTTGTGAAGACGTAAAAATGTCAGGTCTGGGCTCTAATTAGGCGGGTACTGACTATAAGGACTCGTGGAGGTCAGGTTGTCCTGCACCAAGAGAAGTTTCCCCTTGGTGTGAAACCCTGACATTTAGGAGAAATATAGATTCCAATTTTTCTCTCCTCTGGGTTCTCCTCAGCTTGTTCAGTCCCAGGAAGCAAGCTTTGTCTGATGTTTGCGGGACGGAATAGAGGTGTAGTGAAGTAGCGAAATGGCCATGCGTTAATGGCTTTACAAATGGATGGATGTGACAGAGATTGTGCTTGCCAAGTGTGACCCTAGGGATGGAGAGATTGACTCCACACCACAGAACTGGAAGGGGTAAAAAGATGCAGAATGGGTTCTCTAATTTACTATCCAAGGAGGGAGGCAAGTTTGGTAAGTGCAGTCTGCAGCCCCACAGCTGCCACAACGAGGGAGTTAATCCTCTGAAATGGTTTGGATGGCACCGCAAGGGAGAACTGACGGAAACGTGGAGTTGTCCCTGCTCCTGTATCTATGCTCTGAGGCCAGCAGGAGGATTTGACGCCTGACTGGAAACGTTCCAAATGTGCACACGTGCGCCCCTCCACCCAACGGCAATTTTTCACTGCCTTTCCCTGAGACCCCCCTCGACACTTTTCCACAATCCCTGGAAAAAAAACCCAGAGCGGCTTCACATCGTGCAGAACTGTCATGTGAAATGTGAACGCCGCGTTGACGCGGTTTATTCTCCCGCCCTGTGCGCGCGTGCAGGCCGCCTCTTTGCTTCCCTGGTATTGACAGCTTCATTGAAAGGTGTGTATAAGAGGCGCTTTGTCGGGCGCGCGGCGGATTGGCATCAAACGAGCACACGGCAAGCGGCAGGTAATTGGGCCCGGGGATGGAATGAGAGCTGCCACGGGAGGAGACAATCCGAGACAAGATTGCAGGAGGTTCATTAGGGGAGCCCTGTGGTGGCGAGCACTTTAGCAGTGCGGTGGAGGGAGGGAGGCGCTGGCATATCACTCAAGACAATATTGAACCCTGATGAGCTCCACGAGGCGCTCCGGGGCAGGGGAAGCCGGCCTCACCGCAGCCCAGGGAAGTGGCCTCGGTTCAAGGGCAACGTCGCGAACGGTCGGCCGGTAGCGGCAAAGGAGACCGGATTGGTTTCGCGATTGGTTTCACTCCTGTGACGTTGCGTCACTGATCACAGCAGACCCAAGGGAGGAGAATAACTGTTAGAAAATTACAGGTACTTTTCCCTCGTCTGAAGTTTCAAGATGGACGGATGACGAGCCTGCAGTGGGCTTGTTTCTTTGGCTTTCAAGTGGGTTTTTATACCGATTGCCAGTCCTGATTGGAAACGTTCAGTCCTTAAATTAAATTAAGGTGAGTGTATATAAGGCAAAGAATCATTGATCATTCTGCAATTTTCAGGAGGCTTTTAGTCGTTCACTTAGGGTGAATATTTAACTAAGAATTCAAATCTCTTGTTTCAGGCTGATTTTCAGAGTAAATAGCATTCCGTTTGGTCACATTAGTCTTGCTTTAACAAAGCGTTTAGCTGATAGGATTGCCCCTGGGTGAACCTCCACTTTCCAATTCCATCCCGTCTTACACCCTGTCGAGCACAGTGACATGAGCCCTGTGTGTGTAGGGCTAAAAGATACCTTTGCTGATCTCTCATTTTCTGCGGTTCCATGATCTCTGAGGTTTTATCTGAGTTTTTCTGTTTACTGAGCTGCAGAACCTTCAGGAGAGATTTTCCCAGTGGAATTAACCACCCATTTAAGCAGCATTAAAAGTAACAAGGACGTACATTAGCTAAAGTTTCTGAAGTTTAGACGCTTAAATGGTTTGTTGACAATCTTCTATAATGATGCCAGAAGTCTTCTACTGAGGCCTCCCCATTCCTCCCCATCAGAGCCCCACCCCTCCTCCCCATCAGAGACCAGCCCCCCCGTTCCTCCCCATCAGAAATATATTAGCATTTAGACACAGGTCCTCTGCTCTCTTTGGGGTCCTTTATGAAACCCGGCGTGGGCTTAGTACTGTGAGGTTCTTGGATCTGTTGTTGAAGTCCCCCCAGGTAGAGCGTGCATCACGTGTAGGCCCCTAGGACAGCATGTGAACACGGGATCTATTGCACTGTCAACATGGCCTGCTATTTGCAGCCTCTTACAGGTTATTTAGTTCATTCCGGAAAACGTTCATCTCCTCAACACTAAGCCAAACCAAGATCAGTGGAGCTTTGGTAAACGCAGCTGAGAGTGTATTGCCTGCGCCTGTTTGTGCTGTTGTATTCTGTTCGGCTCTACCCAAATTCAACCATCGCGTGGCGTGAATGCCGACATGCCGGATGCATGCATGGTGATTACAGTTCTTGGCAGAGCGACGCACCCTGGATGTAGGAGGATGCTACTCGTACCGGAGAGAACAAGGTCTTTCTTTATCACTCACTCTGTCTTTATTGTTTTTATTGTTTTTGTTCCTGTGGGGCTTGAAAACCTGAGCACTGTCAATTAAAGCCCACCATCTATGAAATATGATTTTCTTTTAAAGGGGAAGTGTTGGTGTCTGTGTGTGTGTGTGTGAGTATCTGTGTGTGTGTGTGTGTGTGTGTGTGTGTGTGTGTGTGTTTGAAAGAGAGAGAGAGAGAGAGAAAGAGAGAGAAGTATTGTGTGGGGGCCTGTGAGTTTAATCTTTTTCTTTTAAAAATCTTTGTTGTCACCTTGGCCTTGCCAAGAGAGGGGAAGGAAGCAAAATCATTGAAGTCAAAAATCCTCACATATCTATTCAGCTGTACCTAGGAATTTATGAATTTCATAACAGGAGGACAGGACTGAGCCGACCTGAGGCCGGAATGGGATTAGCGAGGTTATGGGAGTTCTGCCCAGACTATCCCCAGCTGGTGAGGAATTCCTGCATCCACATGGTACGCGGGTCTCCACACCTTAAAGGCCTGTCACAACGGCGATGGCGTAATGTGCACTCACCCCTCCACCCCTCCACACTTAACAAACTCGAAGTGCAGCGAAATCGTCAAACGGCCGGATTCAACTGGCCAGTGTAATGTTTGCCGTAGGAAAGCCCTTCTACGTCCAGGGTCCCTCTGTGATTTCTGCAATTCGATAGATTGTAAAGGTAACAAGTCTAATGCGTGCATGTGTGATCGTATGAGGCCACGGCCCGAGCGCGCGTGTCCTGGGGGGGAGGGGGGAGAAAAGGGGAGGAGCCAAACAACGTGTCGCTGTATCGCACAGAGCTACCGGTGTAAATCGGAGGAACGAGCAAAAGGCCGGGAACAGACGAGAGGAACCGGCACCTTGAAAAAGCGGCGGAGTTAAAGAAGATTAAGCACCCGGGGGTCCGAGAGGAGAAAAACCCAACGCCGCTGGCCGGGACCTCGCTGGCGCCAAGGTCTCGCCTGTAAATTAAAGCCATTAATAAAATAAAATAAACTGTTGCAGGAGAAAGGAGAAGTCGAAGAAAGTAGTTGGAAAGAAAGAAGGAGAGGGTGCGAAAGTGTGGAATCTCGTAGATAAATCGCCTTGATTGGCTTCTGTGACAGAGGAGACGGGACAGCATCAGGGGACAGGCTGGAGTGCATTGGAATTGAGAGTGAGGGGATGTATTTAACCAGTAACCAGTAAGCGTGGGAGAGAGGAACAGTTGTGGTTTTGGAAAGGTTCAAAGGAGAGGCATGGTTTGTAGTCATGTGATCTGAGGCAAGCGGCCATGTTGAAGTCACACCTGTGTTATAGGCCAGCTACAGTGATTCCACAAACTGCCTTCCAATAAGCTAACAATTGAAATGATCAAAGCATGAATTCAAAGCATGAATACCCCCTCCCTATGGAGTTCTACAGTGAAATCATGGGCATGTCGACTTCTGACCCCCTGAATATATTCTACTTCTTTAGAGCCCTCAAACCAATCAAATGGGAAGAACAATCACAAAAACTTTTCCCATTAATATGTATGTGTGTGTGGCCAGATTGTAACGTAGTTCCTTTTAGCAGGAAGGAAATTTGCTTAGGATTGCAGTACGGAGCTATTTTTGGAACACAGCATTGTTACATGAATGTTGTTTTGGTTTTCGCTGCTTGTCTGTGAGTGTGTGTGTGTGTGACTGTGTGTCTTTGTGTGAGCGTGTGTGTGTGTTTTAGTGTGTATGTGTGTGTGTGAGTGTGTGAGTGTGTGTGTGACTGTGTGTCTTTGTGTGAGCGTGTGTGTGTGTTTGAGTGTGTATGTGTGTGTGGGTGAGCGTGTGTGTACGTGAGTGTGTGAGTGTGTGTGTGTGTGTGAGTGTCTGAGTGTATGTGTGAGTGTCTGTGTGTATGTATATGTGTGTGTGTGTGTGTGTGTGTGTGTGTGTGTGTGAGAGTGTGTGTGTGAATGTGTGAGTGTCTGTGTGTGTGTGTGTGTGTGTGTGTGTGTGTGTGTGTATGTGTGTCTGGGTATGCGTGTCCCTGATACCCTGGGCTGGATTGTCATTTTGTTCTCTCATTAATGATGTGCTTGGGGACCTGTTTTGTGACTATTAAAAACCTGCTCACTCAGTGAACACTGCAGACCATTAAAGCATTGTACTCAAGACAACACCACATCCACAGCTGTTCCTCTGGTTCTCTTCAATTCCGCTGGTTCTCAGACATTTTTGACTGAATAAGCTGCACAGACTCGTCGTTTGGAGTAGCTGTTTTGCTTAATAAATCTTTATTTATATAACACTCACATATGTACTCCCGTTTCTTTGGCAGCTGTATTTACTTACATTTACTAACTGAGCGAGGAGAAATCTGTCCTCCTTCCTTTTGTGTTTTATTTTAACAACAACTGCCACCCTATACTCTACTCTCTCCCACTCTCAACATGTCTGACTCAAACTCAAAAGACTATATACAAAAAATGCATGTATCTTGCATGTAAAGAGAACGAGATTAGGGAAATGGCAGAGGGTTGGAGTTGTATCAGTATTCATTGTGATTATAGGAAATTAAATCTCTCTCTCTCACACACACCTCAGGACTCCTGCTCCGTATATTTTGGCCCATCCCTCTTCAGATGCTTGTCTTTTTCACTGTGGTTCATACCTTCGTATTTTTCCCCCCACAAATTGCAATTTATATCCTGCACTTTCTGTAACACAAATTGGATTTTGAACGGGGAAAAAGCGAGGTGACGGAGTAAAGGATCGTGAGTTGACCTAACCGCTGCTCCACGCTGCTTTAGCAGTCGCCATTACGGCCCTGGCTCACGGCACCGCGTCCCCGGTGACTGTGGTCCAGGGGTTTCATCTTCTCCGAGGTTTTTGTAATGACGATATTGTTGTGTAACGGGAGAGAAATCAGCCCTCCTGAGCTTTTTTTGCTTCGCCCGTCTATTGATTCTCCTGCAGGTTGTCATGGAGATTGATGAGAGATTTCAGGGCCAGATCGTTGCAAATTCCTTTAAAATGATGCACAAACAAATGGGGGTGACGAGTTATGTTAAGGTGTCAGGTCAGTGCGAATCTTCCCCTGCAGGCCACCACTGTTAGGTCCAACTGAACAACCTGCATCTCTGGGGAGCTGGATGAACCACACAAGACGTTGATAATACATTTAAGAAAGGTGGTAAGCGTTGACTGGGCCAACTCCGGATGTTGCTGATGGTGGCTGTGTTTTTTTGCATCACAGTTAATTTGGAACGACTGCAGTGAATTGGCTGGTACACGCGTCGTTTTTGCTGTCACACGCCATCTCCTCCCGCCCCGGGCGCTTGCAGGTATGGGTTTGATTAAAGATCAACGAACTTGGTGTTCCTGCGTCTAATGGAACGGTGTGGAAGCAGTGCTCAAACATAGGGAATTACTGTGAAACGATTAGAAGTTTGGTAGCAATTCTTTCCTTTCTCCAGCCACCCCTCGGGCATTTTCAGCCAGGCCCCATGCTGTATCACCCGTGATTAGTATTTGTTTAAGAAAAATCTGCTACTCTCTTTCCACTGACCTGTTCCTCTTCTCTCGTCCCCCATTCTCTCAGAGGTGCGGAGTGAAAAGAGAAAAAATGCTGGAATATATTATGGGGTTGTAGCGTATATTTCAGATTTGTCCTTTTTTAGTTGTTGTTTTTTGTAAAGTTTTGTTTCCTCTGTTCTACCCCATGTTCTCTTTTTGCATTCATCGCGCCTGATCAACCCAGAGAAGATGCTGACATCTCATCAAACCCTTGTATGTGATTCCACACCAGGTTAATCAAACAGTGTTGTGTGTGTGTGTGTGTGTGTGTGTGTGTGTGTGTGTGTGTGTGTGTGTGTGTGTGTGTGTGTGTGTGTGTGTTGTG
>JAOVYW010073456.1:0-19983 GCA_025775045.1 Hiodon tergisus
GCCCCCCCCCCCCCCCCCCCCCTTCCGTCTGTCATTCGCTCGGCCACTCTACCCTGTCCAAACCCAATGACACAGCAATGTCAGGCGTGGGAAAAAAATAAATAATTCCAGGCCTGTCTGGTGAGCTGCTGCGCTGCTTGTCTGTGTGGACCAGCACGCGCTCACCTCTCACGGCTGGAACCCCAGCCCGTCGGACTGCAGCTGTAGCTGTTCTGGTCTGAACACCGAACCGTATTCCTCTGTGACCACTTTCCAACAAACCATTCCTCCAGGTTATCTCATATTTCTTTAAGGAAGACTTTGGAATTATGAGAAGGCAATCCCAACTATCTCACATCTGGTGGACGCCGGCCTGTTTGAACGTAGCATTTCCAACAGGGAAAATTCTGCATTTATACCCTTCTCACCCTCCCCTATCTGTTCCTCCTTACCATCCCTCTCTCCACCCCCTCTTTCCAAACAGAGTAGACAAAGGGCCCAGTGGGGCAGTCTAATGTGGAACACACATGGGTGGCTGGAGACTAACTTTCTCTGTCCACTGTTCTCGCTCACTCTCATTGCCCTCAGATCTGTGCTACAGTTGGGTGGGGGGGAGACAAGGGGCACCCATGGCACTCTGCTACGGTTGGGTGGGGGGTGGAGGGGAGACACGGTGCACCCAAGGCGCTCTGCTATGGTTGGGCGAGGGGTGGAGGGTGGAGGGGAGACAAGGGGCGCCCAAGGCACTCTGCTATGGTTGGGCGAGGGGTGGAGGGTGGAGGGGAGACGTGGGGCACCCCCGCCACTGATGCACAAACTTGTCCCAATAATACAAAAAAAAAAAGGTAAACAAGATTTTCTTTTCCATCCAACTTTGGGAGGGGGGGAAATGAGAAAGACTGCAGTCATACACTTACACAACAAATTTCCTCTTCAGCCAAAAACCCAGCTACTGCTTTGGAGCACAGCCGACAACTTTTTATCACAAGTTTTCCGGATGAAATGCTGGTGTAACGACACAAGCATTCATTGCTGGATGAGAGAAGTGGCCATCATTGGGGGGAGGGGGGAATTTTTCAATAGCCTTTCTGGCAGGGACCAGAACCGGAACCGGAACCGGAGCACCACACCATTTGTCTCAGGGTCAGCAGCACTTTCGTTGCTTCTCAAGACGGATCTGTTCTGGGTTGGATCCGTTTTCACCTAAACTCTCTCAGTGCTTGCCAACACCAAACCTGTACCTCTTTCAACCATTCATTTTTATCAGTAAGTAGACTGGAAGCGTGAAGGTGCAGACCAACATCTAAAGCCACATTTGAAATATAAATTATGGACATTTATGAATTTAAAGACAGATCAATCACCCAAGCAAGCTGGACAACATTTTTATAGTATAGGACTAGCTAAGAAAGATGTTTTTATATGCGTTTTTAATCAAAGAAACAAACCAGAAGCAAGAAACTGAATTCTACGCTAGTTCCAAAAGGAAAATTGGTCTATATATGTACTGAGAAATTAACTCTGACACAAGAATATCCCACTGACAAATAGGAGCTTTTTTCTGTAAACAAGTTCAAATAGAAAAACCTGTTGTTTGTGAACGAAGCTGGGTGTTGCGAAAGCTACTGCTGCTGAGAAGCTTTACCTGTGTCTTTAAGTTGGGGCTTTGATACGAAACACAGTAGAAAATGGCACCTCTCTGTAGCTTATTGGCAACGCCAAGTTACCAGTGAAACCTGGGCCATCCTGAGACGGTTAAACCACTTCAGCCATCAAGGCAGTGAAGTACTGGCACCACAGAAGCCTCCACAGGATACCGGCCACGGCAGGTTGGTCGATGCTGCCCATTTCATTTTAAAAAGTTTTCATTTCTGTTATCATCAGTTTGGCCTGTGGGCCAACATGTGCAAACAGCCAGTGGCTTTACGGCCCGGACGTCTCATCAGAACTTTCATGATTTGACAAAAAAACCTTTCAGAATGGGAAGGTCCTGACACAATGGCCAGTGTGTGATTTGGGTCCGACTACATCCAAACACAGGAAACGCTAACGAATGTTGTGCTAGTCCAGGAAAGTGATTACTAAATCTACTCTTAAAAAGCACACATTAACAAACGCCGGTAATAAACCCCTCTCAGTCTCATTGCATACAACGCCAGCCTTGTGCGTAGAACTGCCGGCGCGACGCTGAGCATGCCTAAGATGCCAGGCAACAATTTCTAAAGCTGCCACTACTAGAAATGGGGGGTAAGACATTTTTTTTATTTTATTAGATTTTAGTCAGAAGCTCTTGTGCATTTACTCAATTAAAACACTGACCTAATACAAAATCTAACCCTAACCTCACCCCCCTCCTTCATTGCTGTTGATTCCCCTCTCTCTCTCCCTCTCTCTCTCCCTCCCTCTCCCTCTCCCCCTTTCTCTCTCTCTCTCCCCCCTCTCTCTCTCTCCCTCTCCCCCTCTCTCTCTCCCCCCTCTTGCTCTCCCTCTCCCTCTCTCTCTGTCCCCCTATCTCTCCCTCTCTCTCTCTCTCCCCCTCTCTCCCTCTACTCCTGACCCCTATGCTCCTGACCCCTTCCCTTTCTTCTTCTCTCTTTGTTGTCTCCCCTCCCATTACGTCTGAAAAGGCCCATCGGTTTATGGCACAGTTCATCCCTAAAATGAAGTCAGCGCTGTTTAAAAAACATGCTTCTGGGTTACTGTAAAACATTGGCATTATGGGAAGGAATCGGCAGAAATCTCCCAAAAAAAGACTGAGTAGCTGTGATAACTAGCCTGATTTAGGCCCCCGCTATTTTGACCGTTAGTCGATCGGTGTTATTGTTACACAACCCCCCTATCCAGCAGCCCCCACCCCAACACACTCCACCCCACAAAACCACCCCCTGCCTGGTGAATTAAAGGACAATGGACAAGCCGGGTCACCACGGCAACAGGCTGGGAGGGGGGCGGGGGGTGGACGGCAGGAGCAGCTGTTACATCAGATTAGTTTAGATTCTTATTATCCACCCCACCTCCCACCTCCTTCTTTAACTCGCTCTCTCATACTTTTTACAGTTTTGCACGCTTACTCCAGCGGCCTTTTTAAAACTTTTTTTTTAAAATTATCTCTCGCAGAAGTTGAACCCCCCCCCCCCCCGCCCCTCGCTGCCTCAAACACGCAGACAAGTTGTTGTTCCATGTTTAAACCATATCCCAACTTCCTTCTCTCTCTCTCCCCACCCCATCTCTGTCTGTTAAGCTCCAACCCTGTTTTCGGCGACTTCATCAAGCTCTTTTGTTTGATCTTTTATTCCCTTCAGAGTTCTTTGGTAAAAGGAAGATGATGTGACAAAAATAACAAGCATGATGGGCTGCCTTATGAAAAGCACCTGTTCACAGCCCTAACTGCATTAGTACAAGGCCGTAGTTCTGAGTGAGAAACAGGTTCTTTTTAACACTCCCCAATGCTCTTAACTGCCCCCCCCCCCCCAACTCCACCCCGGTTTGCCCCATCACCCATCCCGTGACAAGGGGTGGGATTTGTGAGGAAAGAGTGGCGAAATTTTGGCCCCATTTTGGACTGCCACATTTATGCCTGGGATTCAGAGCGCAGTAATAACATCATTACCTTTCCAAACTGGTCGAAATACTGCTTCACATCTTCAATGGTGGTGTTCACCGACAAGCCACCGACAAAGATCTTCTTTGTTCGAGTCACAAGCTGAAAAAAAAAAAAAGTTTGGGTTAGCGAATCCAGTCATCGCACGACAGCAGAAACAGGGTTCTCTTCACGTGTTAGAATAATCTCTCTCAGGGCTTAGGGTTTCACCACTAAAGACTCTGTCGAAGCTGGATTCAGAACTGGCCCACGGGACAATGTTTGCAGATGAGCTCCCCAGTCAGAGACAACACTTACAAAAAATACACCTGCGATTATCAACTTCACCACAAATTGGCAAGCTAATGCTAGAGGTCACAGCCGCACATTGCCACAGATATCAACAGGAAATAAAACACATGATTACCAGGAAATAGAGACATGATTACCAGTTTGTGCTTATGAGGAACCAGGGGTCAGGGCATGACTTGAATGTAGCTGAGGGTTTTCTCAAGGGTGACTCCTAGCTAAGGTAATGCACCCACCCTTGGTCACACCCACCCTTGATCACATGACAGAATCCTTTAAAGCCAGACCACAGCCACAATGTCAGAGGGAATGCCATGCTATCATCCCATTACTGAGAATTAACCTAGATACAAGACAGGCGATGCGCTTAAACCAGAGGTCAAACCGCCTGACAAAAAAGGTGCTGACACACGCACTGATGGACTTGCATCCACTCCAGGCTAATTCCGGACGCACTGATCTCTGACTGAAACAACACGGATAACGGCAACACCCGATATGACCGGCGGCCTCACCTTGGGCTGTGCTCGTCGAGGGAAGGCCACTTTTGGGTCGATCTGAGGAGAAATGGGAGGAGAAACAGAAAATGCAAAAGAGGGTCGTTAGCGGCTCGTTTTTAAAATGAACTCTAGGCTCAGGGGTGACTGGTAGAGCAGGCAGAGGCATAGCCTGGGCTTTAAAGTTGCGGAACCTACCATTTACTACAGTCTGTAATACACTGCTTTACTGAATGCTGAACTCAGTGGACCAGGGTTTCCTGCATGTGTCCTGATCGGTTCTGTGGCTGGAGGCAAAAATTCCTCTGCTTATTAAGGCCTTGTTTAATACACCCTTAGAACGTGTCACACTTCCCCAGCGCAGCTCCAACAGGGTGGGGATGAAAGGCAACCAGGGGAACTACTGGAGTGAAAGCCTTATACCCCCATCTTTTTAATTCCTCCGTCATGGTAGTCCTTGACCTGTCCTAGTGAGAATATTCGGTGTGACTCATTATCCACAAATCAAGAGAGGCAGTAGAGGATCGGGGGGTGAATAGGGCCGGTTTAAGAGGAAAGATGGGGGGGGGGTATAGATAGATGGTGACAGATGACAGAGGATGTGAGAGAGTAGTGGTGCAGACTGGAGGGAGGGTGAGCTGGGAGCTGTCAGTGTCACCTGTGACACACAAGGTAGAATGGTGGAAAAAAACATGACTTTCACCACTACTCATGGCTGGAACTTAAAACAAGTTCAATGCCTTTTCTCACTCACTAGCAGAAGGCATTGATACTGCTTAATGAAATCAGGTCGGGGATCTGAACGAATAATCGGTTCACTTCAGACCACGTGTCTCAGCTATTTATTTGTCCTAATCAACAAGTCATACATACACACAAACACAATAAAATGTGTCGGCGCAGGTTGCCTAAAAGGAATCTTTAGTGAAGCTAATTCAAGAGGTGACCTTGTTCCAAAAAAAGTTCATTCACAAGCTAACGTCATAAATAGGCATCATTCTCAGGAAAACCATTCAGCATAACATTGTTTCAGTGATTAAATGCATCACATAGATATATAACGGACAGATTAGACCAGAGCTCTTCCTTGATGTTCCATGATATTTCATCTCAGTCTTTCAGTCGGAACAAGTTTTAAATAGACAATTGAACGTTTTTTGGGTGGTGGGGGACTACATGCGAGTCAGAGAGAGGAATATCCCACAGGGGATTCTCCCTCCAGTTACCCCTTTCCTAGCCTCACTTCTGTCACCCCATAGTGACATTTGATCCCCTGGAATCTCACATAGGGACTGAAATCACAAACAAATCTCACCTCCCAAAGACAGACAAGACAAAGAAATAGAGAGAGGAGAGAGAAAGTGAAACTTAATGAACAAGGAAAAGCGTTTTTTCCACGCACACAACGTGACAGCAATCCTGTTTTGTTTGTTTGCGTTTGTTTGTTTTTGACACCCTCTTTGTATTGCAAACAAGTGACAATGGCTCAGCAGCAAAGATTCAACTGATCTGAACTGGCCTGAAAACGTGAAGCAAAGCCTTCATTAATTTCCCATTGGCGTTAAACGTTTTTTTAACTCCGCGACGACATCGATCCCTGGTCTGTCTGTCTACTGTTTAACGCGTTAACCAAAACCCCGAGAGCTGAACTAAACACACAAAATAGGTTCGGTTTAGGTTCTGAGCGAGTTTACATCCAGCACTTGTTATGCCAAACGATGACAAGACAAAACTGTGCACAGAGTCCCCAGTGCACTGTATGCCGTACACCCAGCGCAAAGAACGCTGTCGTTCAAGTCCTTTAATCCATCCCCAGACTTAACTGAACATAATTACACAATGCCAAATGAGAAGATGTGGCAAAAAACAAGGGCTACAGAACAGAACTAGAGTACAAAACTAAGACCTCTATATTAGTCTATACTGATCTAACAGATCTAGTGAACAGTGCTAAACTACACCATGCTGTACTGTTGTTATACCAGTAACAGGAGACGGTGAGATAGTACAGCACTAAGAGCTCTATATTAGTCTGTAACCATGACAGGGTAGAACAGAACTACGGTAGAGAACTAGTGCCTCTATGGCAGGTTGCACTGGTTTACCAGAGCACGGTGTGGAAATCAGTCCATGTGGAGTTGACTTGACTGCAGGTTCTACAGAAGAGAGCTAGAAAACGTAGAGCTAGACCATATAGAATCAGATGCAGTATCTACTGTTTAGTGCTATGATCTCTAGGCTACTCTGATAGTCACCTCAAGTCACCAACCCTTCTGTTGTCCAACACTTCCTGTATACATTCAAAAAACAAACAAACAGACACACAAACAAACAAACAAAATCAACAGACTGCAACCAACACTCATCCTTAGGGAAAAGAATTAATGTATAGATTAGACAGAAGAGGCCATTATTTTGACACCAACATGTAAAAGTCCTTAGATTTTTAAAATGTATCAGTCAATGTAGTATTTAGTCATATTAACTGCAATTCTGGCTAATAAGATCCACTCCCCAATAACGTAAAGACAAACCGCTGACTTGTCAGCTAAGTTAGACTGCAAAAACCATTCAGCTCAGGACTAAATCCATCTAACCAAAACGTTTCAATGACCCAGAACTCGGCGACAGCTCAGCAGAGAGGACAAGTTTATTTTAATAATCACAACGACAGAAAGGCGCATGTGGTGTATTTTAAGTGTACTAACCAAGGCAAGGCATATCATTTACAGTACTACAGACAAACCAATTTAAAAAAACGTGTTCAATCTCTATTCCTGACACGGATCGCTCATAAATGACCAAATTATAAACCAAACAGCAGAAAGTACTGGCAGAAAAGGAAAGCTTTTTGTTTAACAACTGTTAGGAAGAAACAGTAGAGACCCATACAGTTTAGTTAAGACATTTTTGAAACCCACAGGGACAATAACGAGTCTTTGGGTTTAGCCATTGAACAAATCCCGAGGGATTAAAAATACATTGATCAGCAATTTATTTAACGATATACAGCACTGCATTCCCTGACAGATGGCTTCTGTCGGACTGATTGGATAGGTCAGGTGTAAGCCCTGAGTATCCTTTAAGCAAAGGTTTAGTTCCACCCATACCAGGGGAAGCACTAGCCAGTTTGTTTTCCTCAATCCGATTAGTTGCTTTGGAAATCCGTACTAATTACAGAGGGGGGTTATCCCCCTTTTCCTCCCCCACCCCAACCTCTCCTGTCCTAGTCAGCAGAGAGCGGCTAATCTCTGGACTCCAGCACATAGAAAACGGAACGCAGGTTGTTCTGTTACAAGTGTAGACTTATTTTACAAGGGATTGGTTTTAGTTCTTCAGAACAACTTTCCTAATTAATTTTGTTTTTAAATATAGATCAGTTGCTCATTGAACATAGAATTACAAGAAACATGAGATTCTGAGATTAATTTTAAAATGATACACAGAAAATTATTGGTCTCTGTAGAACAGACCTTTTCTGGTCACTTTATCTACTGTATTTAAATAGTGTCTTCTTTGGCGTCAATATATCTCTCTGGAAAATCTCTCTACAACACTTAGTGAAAACTTATTTATAAAGAAACAAAATCAAAATCTGACAAACAGAAGGCAATGATATGACTTCAGGTCTCCCACCTGCTTCCAACACTTACATCAAGGTGATATAATTCTGCAGTATATTTGTTTATTTGTTCTTTATTTGAAGAATTAATATTATAACAAGGGTTGCAACGACATGTAAATGTATTAAGTTCAGGATAGTATTTGTCATCTGGAACAATCCCTAAAAGGACAGTGCTAACCTGGTTACTACTTCTGTAAAGTGTAAACCCTTTAGTTTGGCTCCAACAGCCAGAGGCATGTGTGTACTTTGTTCTGATATTGATGAACTGAAAGGCCATAATATTTGTGTAGCCTTTCCCAGCTTCATGGCAGAACCCACACTGGCCTTTCCCCCCACCCTGAAATTCTAAGCATCTAGAGCTGGGAAGAAGCATTGTTCGATCAACACCAACAAACTGAATATCCTCTCTTCCTCCTCACCCCTACAAACGCAGCCCTGCCGATCTTCTCTCCCTACTGCTAGAGCAAGACACACAAAATCCAAAAACTCAAAAGAAGTTACTGTTACGGGCTCTGTAACATCACAGTCAGTCACAGCAGGCCCTGTAACGTCACAGCAGGCCCTGTAACGTCACAGTGGGCCTTGTAACGTCACAGACACTCACAGCAGGCCCTGTAACGTCACAGCGGGCCCTGTAACGTCACAGACAGTCACAGCGGGCCCTGTAACGTCACAGCCACTCACAGCGGCTGTTCAGGCTCAAGGAGGCAAGAATATACCAGTCACCCTCTAATAATCTCTTTTCCTCTCCATAGGGCCTAGCTGCTGTTCTACATGTCCACAAGCTTGTGGTGACACGAGGCAGAGTGGTACAGCACAAGCAAGGTCAAACTCATTTCTTTGGACCAGTATTTCTTAACGCATTTATCAATATGCTGCCCAATGGGATTGAGAAGCAGGGAAATGCACCCACCCTCAGTGAGGGTTGATCTCCCATTAGTGAGGCCATCTACAGCTAGCTAGATCAAATGGCATAGAAGGAGACAATAACTTCACTCAAATTCAGGTTTCTCAAGTAGTAATGACGTAACATATAACACATTGGAGAGAAAACGGAAGTGTTTCTTAAAAATGCAATGAAATCTTATCTCAGCGACGTCGCTATTGAAAAGATTAATACAGCGGCAACTGTCAAATGAGTGATTTTAACCACAGGGGGTTTATATTTCCGTATAAGTTTAATGCATTAATCTTTTTCGTTTTCATGATAACCAGACGTAAAATAGAAAAATACACTACGGCTTAAAAATCACTACTTATAAATGCAATCCGTCCATCCTAAAAGTAAAAGGCGCCTTTTACTCAAAATGACAGAATTATCCAGAGTGATTTTGTAATGTCACTTTCCTTGAGTGATTGCATCCTGTTAATTTTGGAAGACAGGGGGTGGGGTCACTATGGAGACAAATGTCCCATGACGACTAACCATAGAGATGTCCCTGGTAACTAAAATCACCACACAAATTCCCACAGCAGACCACTTTGCTGACACTCGTCTATGGGGAGGCATTCTGCAAACTATGCTTGTTTGATTGCATTTCCGTATATAACTTTTCCCGGTTCTCTCTTTTGTCTCTTTCCCTATCCCTGTCTCGCTCTGATTTCTATCTTTCTGTATCCAACTGCCACCTTGTGTAAATACAATCTTTGTGTTTCTTATTAATTTTATTTTTATATCTCTCCATCTTCAGTATTACTGTCCAACGGGCAGGCTTCTTCTTTGTTTCTACTCAGTTCTCCCTGCCTTAAACAGCATACAACTTTCTACTCAGCTTTTTTTCCTCCTTCAAAATCTGTTTCTCTGGTGTTGCAGAATGTTTGGTTAGGTTGTACAGTTCAGGGCACAATAGAGAGAGGAGCAGAAAATCTTGATGTGTTGACCTCCCCACAATCATTGCCACTCCCTCTCAGAACCCCTGAGGGGAATCTCACTCATCCCCATGGTGACGAACAGGCTGCATTGTCCCTAGACCCGCCTACATGAATTGCTGACGAAGTCACAAACACATACACAAACACCAAGTTTTGCATGCACTTTACAGATATACATGTGTGCCACACACACACACCACACATTGCTATGCTACATTGCCAGTGCAAACAGAAACGAAACAATTGGAGTCAGGCTGGGACTGGGTCTGCAGTCACCTTCGGCCTTTTCTTTATAACATCATGTGCTTACACCAAACACATCAAAGTCCCCACCAAACAGTTACCATGCAGTTCAATTACAACAAGTTACATGGAACTTCAGCACACAGGTCAATCCAGTCCAATCCTAACTGAGTCTGCATTCACCAGCTCTCCCATTCTCTGACTGATCATAACAACCCCATTTCATTAAGGTGTAATGTACACAAAGCCATTAAATACGTGACGTGCAGATTTTAAAATGAGTTTTAAACACAAAACTTAATAACTTAAACCAAATAACCCATCATTTGCCTCGTTATCTTCAGTTTTGGCCAGTTGTTATTTTCTCCTTTGATTTAAAAAGTGTTTAAAAAAAGAAGCTAGACAACAAAAAAATCTACCAATTCCAGTTATCTTTTAAAATCTTTTTTTAAAGATACACATCTATGCCTGAAACCGAGCTGATAGATATTTGTACCGTTAAGAGCCGCCCCGTCTCGGTCCCCTGGTCGCCATGGTGATGGACATTGAGTAAGAAAGCGTTCCTGACAACTTCTCAGTAGTATGGAGAAGCAAAGACGTTTGTTCGGCTTTATTTCTCTTCATACGTTTCCCTCACCAAAATCTCAGAAATTAACTTTGGACAATAAAACAAATTTAAAGTTTACACGTTTCTTTATTAAACGAATATGTTAGGTTGAAAGGAGTAGTTTTTTCAAATTAATTTGCATTGCGTAGCTATTTACATTTGTATTGCAAGCCTTTGTGATACACCCATACAAATGGAAAGTGATGCTATTACACTAACTGCTGCGGGTAACAATTTTAGATTTTAAGTCTATGCTGCGGATATTCTCTTATTGAAAACTATTCTGTTTAATTTCGGCGTTAAATAGGACCGCATCGGGTACGCACGTTCTTTAGTAAGTGTCCCTCTGTGACCTACATAAAGTTAAGTCCGAGGTTGCCACCTGCGGAAGACCTGTTACACAAATAAGTGTCAGCTAGTGCTGTAGGCCGAATTTATTCCAGCCGAATAAGTAGCTACAGCCGTTCAGTTTACTTGTGGTCCTTGCAAATTTATTTGACATTTTCATCAATCGGTTAAAAACAAAATGCTGGTATAATATAAGGGTATAAAGAATATTAATTCATGCAAGTCAATTTTGAAATGTGCCATGCATGTAATTTTTTAGATCGTATCACAAAGTTTTGAGCAAAATATGTTTTTTAATCAAAATGACATTGACCGAAAACCAGTCTAACTACCAAAATAATTCAACCTAAACGCTACCCAGTGTTAGTAGTGTCAGGGGTTGTAATGTTAACAATAAAATAACACTGCCAATCATATAACAAAAAAAAAAATATATATGTCAGGAGATCGTTTTAAAACTCACCGTTTTAGAGTCCAGTTCATGTCTGGGTTGGGCTAAAACTTTATCCACTCCAGGCTGGTCTACGTACGTTACAAATCCGAACCCCCTGTAAATCAGTTTTAGAAACATACAAACGATTAGAACATTTAAAACTATAACGATTAGATAAATACATAGGCTAATTGTATTATAGATAATTCGAATAAATACATGAAAACGACAGTCGATAAGTGGTGTTACACAGTGAGCGCGCGCCTTTGATAGGACGCAGCGGTGCGCACGCCTCCCTCACCTCGATCGCTTTGTAACCGGATCCCGCATCACCATACACTCCTTCACTTCTCCGAACTTGCTAAAGTACTCCTTCAAACCCTCTGAAAGAGAAGTGGAGTAAAACATAATATACCAACCTCCTCCCGTTTTAATTTTTTCTGGACAGACATTAATACATAAGACAGACTTGGGTGATTAATTATGACTACAGGATTTGCGGATTTATAAACTAGACGTCCAGCAACTGCTACAGTCCGCAGTCAGTAACACAGCCTACGAACGAGTTTATCAAATGTCGATAAAATTACTACTCTATACCAGTTTTGAGTTTGACACCCCTGTCAACGCACGGGAGTTTGTTGTTGGTAAAGATCAATGGCGTGCTTTGGATTTTTAAAATAATTTCATTGCCTAGATAAAAGTATTTAAGGTAGTCGCGAGTAAGTAGTTCCAAAACCTAAAGAGATACCTAAAATCTTACCAACTTTTTGACAAGGTACGCCACCATTTGCTTTGCTAAAATTTGATTATCGCTTTGGTCACATCGATCGCCGTCGATATATCATTATCGCTTCGTGAGCATGATTTAAAAAAACACAGTATCCTCAAATCAGTGCTTCAACTTCCTACAAACAAAAGTATATACCTTTCGATGAGACCGGTGTACACGGCTTAACTTTAAAAGCTTTGAAGACGTTTGTTTCTAAGGTAAGAAATCGTGCTTTCACTTAAACGTAAGTGATCGTTTCAGACGTAAAACATAATTTACAATCTATTTTATTTTTCCAAATCCACGATCAGTTAATCTTCCTCTCTCTGTGTTTATTTCATTCAACATATTTGAAAATCCCCATCGACTGATCCCCATTGAATAACCGCTTTGATTTCGACAGTACAGGCAGAACTCTTTCTTTCACATCAATACAGTACAGGAGCGAAATTGTTTCCGCTGTACTCTAAAAAACCCCCATCCATAATCTGATTTAAACTAATATTGATTGTAAACCAAGAAAACTACTTTAAAATATATAGTGTTTAAAAAGTTTACGTTTAAAAAGTTTATGGCTCACCTTGTGTCGTCTGCCAACTGAGACCCCCGATGAACATTTTGCTGAATTAGAAAAAAGAAAGGGTATGATACAGCATACATAACACTTGCCTAATACAGTTATTTGAAGTTAAAATATTTTTTAAATAAATTAAGTTTAAATGTATCGGCCATGTTGGCAGTCTAGATATTAAGTCAGCAGCGCCGTTATTTCAAAATTGGCTTAAGGCTCGTACTTCTCTCAAAAGAGAGTAGAAAAGTTTAAATAAATTGCAACCATCAAACTCAATCATCCAGAAAAGAAACCAGAGTGGTCCTATGTGGTGTACAGTGGATGTGCAGTGATATAGTCCAAGTCGGCACACTGTGCAAGCACGCTGTCTGTCTTTGTCTCTGAACTTCGGTAGTCCCCCTCAACTCCTGGGTCTGTCTCGGAGCAGCATCCGAGTTGAGGGGTAGGTAAGGCAGTGGGGATGTTTACCAGGGGTCGTGGGGGGAGTCCGCTGAGGACAGGCTGCCCTGGCTCCCTTCCGTGTCCATTCCGTGCCAGTGTTCCTGATCGTGCGGTGCGAGAAAGCAGGGAGAGCGGACTGAGGGGCGGGGGTTTGGCCGAGGGAATTGGGGGTGGTGGTGTTATGGGGGGTGTCTCAAAGAGGAGGGACGAGAGAGCGCCAAACACACAAAAAGCTTGAAGGCTCCGCCCTCCGTCCTTTCTCTTGTCTCCCCCCAATTCTCCTCCCTCCCTAACCGTCTCCTCCTCTTTCGTGTTACCTCTGCTGTACAAGTATTTAACATGGATGTAAATTGTTTCTGTTTACGTTGATGGACATGTACATATTAGATCAGGTTATTCGCGTATTTTTTTGTCTGACAGCTAGCAATACCAGCCACGCTCTGATGATTTTTATGGTTTAGAAATTCTCAACAATTTAACATAAGGCTTTCTTGACTACATATATTCACAAATCCATCACCGATTAACTGCAGTGGTTTATTTTTATACACTAAACTCCCAGTGAAACGTCGTCTCTACCTGTGTATGCGATCCATCTTAATCTTTTGACAATTAAACAATTAGTAAGTACGATTTAATTATATGTAGTTTTTAAATCGCCTTACAGGACAATCGATGAGATGATCATAGTTGGGGGAAAATTAGGTTTGATTCGTTCAATGTTTATCCACGTCACACCCCCACATATTCAGGAAACTAAATTAAATTGATGTTCATAATTCCATCGTTCGTTGAGATATTTGTTTAGAACTTTTTTTTTGTTTAATCGTAGTTTAAACCATTGTCCGAATAGTTTAAGAAGCTGTGGCACTGACGATGATGCGGATTAAAACAGTAATAGGATTGTAGGAGTGTGGTGCAAGTCTGTGCGAATTTACGCGTTTTATCCACTCGAGTCCATCAGGCCACGCCGAGCCACGCTGCGCAACAGCTGCTCAAGGGCGGCTTTAGTTTATTCGTGTAACAAGACATATTGGACTAAACTAAATTAGAGGTGTAAAACCAATTGGCATAAATATTTTCGTTTATTGGAAAAAAAAACCTCTCCGCCCATTCAAAAATGTTCTCCGTCCATACATTTCTTGGGATTTTTACTTCTGCTGTAGCATGTCGTCTACTGATATAGTTCAATAGTTTCCGTTACCACATTGTAATTTTCTATTTTATGTTACAGCTTTATCTCCCACGGGGTCCGGAAACAAAATAATAAGAACAGAGATATTAGATGACGTAAAGATTTTTCCTCTCCAATAAGTTTTTTTTATTATAACATTGATTGCGTTTCATCCTCTTGCCCTTTCACATTTTCTCAGTGGCTAGGCAATTAATCCAAAAGTGTTTCAAACACTCCACCAGTGAGAGAAGCCCACCTGGTGGTGTTATTTTTCAAGGTAGGATATTGACTGTAATAAACGTATTAATATAGTAAGTTCACTAAAATTAAATGCCAAGAACCATTGCTTGAATCACTGTGTGCATAAAAAATATATTTGATATGCTCGGTAAGTCTGAAAACAATGAATGTCGTTAGCAATCAGTGAGCACTAGCTGAAATACTATTCCTCGTTGGTTCCTCGTTCTTAGCAGGTCTTCCAAGGTAAATTTGTTTGATAGCTTGGGCAATGCTTAATTGGATTCTGCCATGCTAAGAAAGCCTTTTTTTCAGATTTGAGTTTGAATTTGAATGAACAAATGAGTGAATGACAAATGTTGACCTATGCATCGACAGCGCTGAAAGTTGATAATTTATTTATCTGACAGCTCACAACAAGCATGCAGTTTGAGATGTAGCAGTCTCAACACAGACTAGAGTAACACAGAAAGATGTCAGTAACATCTGTCTTAGTGACAGTGGCATGGGGTGTCAGTTGTGTGACTGTCAGTGGCAGCAGGGCTGATGTGTCTAGGGTTTGTTTCGGTCTCTGTGCCATACTGTGTTATTAGCAGTAGTCTCTGTATCAGTAGTGTATGTGTTTCTGTGTTAGTAGCATTGTTACAGTAGTTCAAACATCAACAGACACGCATTTTAGTTTATACCACTGTCGGTAGTGTTTGTCTTGATCAATGTATCAACAGCAGTCTAGTCAGCATCGGTGCATGCTGGTGGTATCTGTCTCCATCAGTTGCAGCAGTCAGATCTCCAATGGCCTCCGTTGCAAATCTCAATGTCAGTAGTGTCAGCTGCAGCAGATTTGGCATCAACAGTCCCTGCGTCGTTTGTAGCCTCTGCGTCGTCAGTTTGTCTAAAAAATGGCACGGCCAAGGTCATTCCTTGCTCCTGATCTCTGTGCAGAGAACAAGGCCGGATGGTAGTGTGTGCTCACTGCTGGGTCTTAAGTATTTAATTAGTGCCAAGCCATTCCAAGCATATGCCCTCTCCCACACCTCCTCCCACAGCTTGAACATGTGACTCACTTACCAACTAAGTGGAAGATTATCGGCTTTTCATAGCTTCTTCCTCACACTACAGGTTATTTAACTGGGTACCGACAATGGCATTTTATGACCAAACTTTTCATAAAATTGGTAAGTGGTGCTTAATTACTTAGGATTTCAGAACAGAACATATAACAAGATGTGTGGGCAGTTTTTTTTTTTAAACGGTCAAAGAGATTAAAATATTAAAATATGGACAATGAATCAACATACAGGGAGACCCACAGGTTGGTTATCATGCATTTAAATTCTCAGATTGAAGAAAAGAATACACAGTTAAGGTGACACTCTGACCACTCCACAGGAGTTCTGCGTGATTTACTTCATGTTCTTGCACATTTAGCTGAGCAAAGCAACAAAGACAGACACCAGCGATGTCATCTATAATTAACTTTCCAGTGATGAAAATGTCAAAAAAAAGTTCCCGGGGAGAAGAAAAGGATGCATTTATTTATCGCAGCCCAAAAAAGTATGACTGACTAAATGAACAACTCTTTCAGTTGAACTGAATGGCCCTCCAAGCTCCCTTACTAAGCAGTTTGCACAAGAAATAAGATCCACAGCGCCTCTGCTAACAATGGAGGATTTGAATCTCTGAATCACGGGTATGTTTGTTTGCAGAGGTCACGATACTGCTCCCTAGCCAGTGCACTTGTGACGCCATTTCGTGTCCACAGTTGCCTACTTCAGTAGCTGTCAATCTTACAGTCTACCCCTTGAAACAGTTCAGAGTTAATCTGGTATCCCAGTTTAAAGTCACACATAATTAAAACATGCCATTATTCTCAGAGATATTCTCAGTGAAACAGCCATATTCTCTGCGATATTGTAGTTCTCTCTGATATTGGATCGCTCACTGACATTGCAGTTCTCACTGATTTCATAGTTCTCGTTGTAAATGTATCAGATGCATACCCATACTGGGATGCTCCCAGAGAAATACCCCTTGTCCCGGAAAGCTGCTTCAGATCATGTGACACCTCAGCTTTATACTGTAGCGTTTGGCCTAGTCTGAGGAGTCACAGCCTTTTCAAGTAAAACAATGACAGCAGGGTCTGGTTAAATTTTTTATTTTTACAAGCTTCGTTCCATTGCCAATGATAGAGGGCGGTACTCACGTTGGCGCACCCACACATCTGACAAATGATCCGTGAGGAGACACTAGAGTAGTTGTTCCCA
This sequence comes from Hiodon tergisus, assembly GCA_025775045.1. Taxonomy (NCBI): domain Eukaryota; kingdom Metazoa; phylum Chordata; class Actinopteri; order Hiodontiformes; family Hiodontidae; genus Hiodon; species Hiodon tergisus. Next base: position 16,953 of record JAOVYW010073456.1, read on the forward strand.
AATTGTGGGTTGGGACCCCAAATGGAGTTGCCAGATTAGAGGACAATGCTCGTACATTTGTGAGTGAGAAGTTTAAAATCGAATTGAATATTTCTGAAAACATGGATGACAAAAGACATGGATAAAAATATGACTTTTGTTTAAAAGTGAAGAAAAGCCACAATGCCTAAGATGCTACAAGGTGTCATCAAGTGAAAGCATTAAGGCAAATAAATCAGAACTTGGTTGGAAACCCTTCACAAGGAACATGTGGGAAAAGCAGTGTCATTTTGGTTGCTTCATAGTTTTGTTACTGTTTGGGGTCGCGTACCTTTATAAGTCTCAGAATTGGGTGACATTGACTGGTGACAGGTGACTGACTGACATGGCCCACCCGTGTCTGGGAAAGAAGTCAGTCAAAGACTAACATGGGTCATGTTCTCCAGACTGTTCCAGCGAAATCCGGGTCTGGTTTTACTCACCCATCACAAACCGCAGCTTATGGTTGGTTCACAGAGAACATGTTTTGCATTCACTCCCTCACCGACACAAAGTACTTGGGTCTTTGAACCGACGATTCCCTGCTTACCGTCATATTTAAATTCCATTCTTCCTCTAGGTGGCGCACACCAGACTGGAGACTAAAAGAAAGAGTCTAAAAGACTAAAAAGAACGTTTTGGTAAGGCTGTGTGGCAATACAAGGTACGTTTTCTGTTGGTTATTATAGGAAATGTAATTAATTTCGTTCTTAATTGTAAGCTTTTCTTCTTTCAAAGTACTTGTTTTGCGAGTGCTTGCGTGCATCTGAGTGTTTCAGAGGGGGCTGATGGGAGTAATACGAAGCTCGGCGTGTTGGACCGAGGCGATTTGGACTGGAATTATGGGCGTGCTAAATTTCTGCATGCATGATCAATGGGGTTGAATAGAGAGAGGGGGAGGGGGGCAGAGCTAAAGGACTAATAGGCAAAGCCTGTAGTACATAAGACAGAAGCTCAGCACTAGGGGAATCCTGCAAAAATGAATACATATATATATACACAATGGCCAATAAGGGAGAAAAAGAACAGTGAATTGGTGAAGAAGCCTTAAAAACCAATAAAAAAGAGCAGGGGATAAAAGAATGGAAGAAAGAAATAAGAGGGTAACGGGGGGGCATAAAAAGAAAAAAAGACAGTTATGGCTATACAAACTGTTGTCCTTTGTAACTTTTGTGCGCTCGTTAGAAGTTCTTTGGCAGCACTTGTGTAGCCTTTTCATGTCGGCAAGGCATGAAGGAACAAGAAAAAGAGAAGGTTTTGTATTTAGGGAATCAAATTAGAATTAGTGAGAGGGTGAGAGGAAGAGGGAGAGCGTCGGTATGCACACATTGCTTTGTAGCAGTCTAAATAAATCAATGATGTAACGCTTTTTGTGCAGAAAATATTTCAGTGGTATCTCAGTACCTTCACTTGCGTTCTCTTGCAAAGTTTTGTCTTTTAATGCACTGACTGGTAACAGTTTCCCTCGTTAGCTTGCTCCCAGCGCACTCTCCTAGCACAGACGTCAGTTTGTCCAGTCCAAATCTGCTCCCTATTGTTCCCTCTCCCATGGATGACCTCTGACCTATGACTCCAAGGACTTGCCCCAAACTTTTTGATGTGTATCTTCTCCTTATTTTCTTTGTTTATTTCCCTTTGTCTCCATTGCCTGCACACAGTAATGAGAGCAGGGATATGGTGGAAGACACCTACAGATGTCACACAGAAATGCTGAAGAACCTGTGTTTCTTTTCGCTTGGACGAGGAAACATCTGGGACTGGATTACAAATTGGCTAATACGAACAAATCTTTGAAAAACTCTCAGTTCCATACCCTGTCCTTTCAGCGATCAAAGCTTTGTTTGTCCGTGGAAAAGGCCAGTGCAGGGTCAAAGGTCCACAAGCAGTGGCTTAAGAAAAAAACTGTGTTTATTTGTTATGGGAAATATAACGTGTCTATTTTCAATGTGTAGGGAGCTTCACCTGACAGATGTTCAGAACCATGAAAGGGCGACATGAGTCAACACGGACGCACACAGCTGTATCAGTTTTGGAGAGAGAGAGAGAGAGAGAGAGAGAGAGCAGTTAAAGCATGGGTCTTTTAGTCTAACAACACTTTCGCCTCTCTTCCTCTGGGGTAATGTTTAAAGGGAGAGGAAGAAACAGCAATGCAATGATGAGCAAACTGAAGGAGAGAGAGAGAGAGAGAGAGAAGAAAGGTTTTGCTTTGCTCTGCTCCGCCTGAATCTGAGCGCTGGAAAGTAAGAGATTTCATTTGATCTTAATCAAGGCTATTCCTGTTCAAAATTGCAGTTATGGAAACGATCATTTTGAGAGATAGAATCTTGAAAAAATAAGTGCTATCTTAACAACTCACACAGTTAAACATACAAGCTCAGGCCTACCGCCACACACACACACACATACACACACAGTTGTCCCTTCTTCCTCTTTGAATCAGTGTTCGAATACTTTTTCCAACCTCCACCCTTTTTATAGACCCTATCAACACCTATCCTCCAAACTATTAATAGGGTCTGGCTGCTCTATTAAACTGCCATTCCTCCAAACTATTAATAGGGCCTGGTTGCTCCCTCTTCCTTGTCCTGCAAGAGGACACAGGTGGACTGAGATGGAAAAGGTAGATTAAAATGTTATGCCAGAGGACACCAGGAAAGACACTCTATAGCCATATTACTATACAGCTCTGGAGGGCTGGTATAAAAGGGCATTCACGTATTACAAGAGCGTATTATTAGCACGAACAGCTGTTAGAGAACTGGAATTACTGGTAGAGGAGCACAAGCATTTTACAATAGCAGAGGAATGGTAAGACACTGTGAAATAGTCACCAGTAATAGAGTTAATGGTAAGACATGGTGAAGTAGTCACTGGCAGTAGAGATGTGGTAAGACACAGTGAAGAAGTCATCGGCGGTAGAGATGTGGTAAGACATGGTGAAGTAGTCATCGGCGGTAGAGATGTGGTAAGACATGGTAAAGTAGTCATCGGCGGTAGAGATGTGGTAAGACAC
>JAOVYW010073457.1:9588-19975 GCA_025775045.1 Hiodon tergisus
GATAGGGTTTACCACTGTGTCCGACTGTAGAGGGGACTCCTGATAGGGTTTACCACTGTGTCCGACTGTAGAGGGGACTCCTGATAGGGTTTACCACTGTGTCCGACTGTAGAGGGGACTCCTGATAGGGTTTACCACTGTGTCCGACTGTAGAGGGGACTCCTGATAGGGTTTACCACTGTGTCCGACTGTAGAGGGGACTCCTGATAGGGTTTACCACTGTGTCCGACTGTAGAGGGGACTCCTGATAGGGTTTACCACTGTGTCCGACCGTGCTGGGGACTCATGGGTTTCACCTCTGTGGGCAAATGTTTTTGTGGGTGAGAATAGCCAACCCTGGGAGGGGCTACTGTTGCCTAAGAAAACATTGTCTGTGTAATCTTGGCCATTCAGCCAGAATTACCATTTCTCATGTGATTGGGGTTTTCACAGGATATCGCAGCTTTGACCGAACTTTGTCCCATGGTTCCCTGTTCCGTTTTCGGTTGGACATTTACTAAAGCAATTTGCTCTTAAGGATACTGTGGTAGGGCCCTGCTGGGCCTTACCCTAACCTTCAGTCTACTGGTTATAAGGCATTCAGTTAAATATCCTCATCGGAATATCTTTGTGAATGTGGCATCTAAAGCGCTTATGAAGTCATGCACTTACACCAGGTTAACGCTAGGCTAACGGCAGGAGATTTCAAGCTACGGTGGACCAGTGCTGTGTGAGGTGGCTGTGCGCCCTTAATGATTACTGAGATAAGAAACAGAGAGAAAGACTTTCTGAGGCAGCTGTCCCACTGAGTACACGCTGGCAAACATAGCGCTTGTCAAACCTACACCAGTCTGACCAAAATCAGTTCAGGGATGGTTTGGACAACAGGGTTTGAAAGCGAAAAAGTGATAATTCCCCTGCTTACCGCAAATGCCCGAAGGCCACTCTTCTGTGTGGAAAATCCTTTAGATCAAATAAAAAATGTTTTAAAATGAAACAATCCCTAATCATTTCTAGTGTCTGGTCACTTTCAAGAAGGTGTACTGAAATAACGTGGTTTCAGGGTTCTCACTCGGCAGGTTTAAAATTTTAAATGTATCACCCTTTATTTTTTGGGTATTTTCAGAGTTAAGTTCTTAAAATGAGACAACTTGGAGATATTACTGAGTTCATTTCCATGGTTAAAATAATTGTTAAATCTCAGAAATGTCTCTTAGAGGCAGAAAATGTTACGGTTTCCTGCAGGCTGCCCGTGATCAACCAAGACAATCTGTTGGGTGTAGCGGTTCTTGTGGTGCAATCAGTTTAAAACACAGAGACATGGAAGGGCTTGGATCTTCCCTATTTTGACGCCAGTTTTTTTTTAACTGTGGAAATCGCAGGGGAGGGCCCAGTTCTCCAACGGGTTTCCTTTGGATTCTGCAATTAAGAAAATCATACGCTGTGTTTTGTTGTGACCGATCTCCAGTTCTCCAACATTTTCCTTTGGCGCTAGGCATTTTACGAGACAACTGCAGCTTCTGGAATTGCGCTAGTACAAGCCATACAATAAAAAGGCAATACAATAAAAACTAAACTGTTCATATTCTGACCGCAGAAGTTTTGGTCCTTGTCAAATTTTCAGTTTGGGTAATCCACCAAATTACATTAAACCTAAACTCACTCTTCTCTTTCCATCATGAATTTGAGTTAGAAAAACAGGATCCATCTAAAGTTACCTTGTTTAGGGAAACGGATGCAAAATCCCCACGTTTAAACTGAAAAGGCAGGATGCCTTTGTCAATATCGACGTCTTCCTAGAAACGCAAGCCAAAGGCAGCCTTTTCCCTCGAAACGGTCAGATTCTGTTTGCGTACGGAGATGTGACTTAATCCCTTCATCGCGTTTGTCGGGAACTTAATTATAATCTGATGAGAGGAAATGCACCATGGTGAAGTAGGGAGAGGGCAGTCATGCTTAATTAGTGTAACAACCCGCGTTATTTTTTTTCTCTTATCTACATCCTATGTTTCTTTAAAACTGTCTTCCAGACCTGCTCGTCTTTCTCAAAGAAGCACGAGAAAACCCACACGACGTCACACGATCTGGACGTGAAACTTCAAATCACTGAATGCGTTATCGAGATCATGGTTTCCGTCATTACAAATCAAACAGTCGTGACAAAAATTATCATATTCTGGACATCCTGTGTACAACAATAGACCTTTGGGAAAGGGACCGCCCATCACGTTGGAGACGATGTGGCGTTCGATAACTTCTCAGGCGTAACAAAATGACATCCTTTGTTCACTGATGGTGAATTGCTGTTAAAATCAAAATGTGAGGTCCTGCATGTTTTAATATTGCCGCCTAATGCTTGAGCATGGGGTTACTTCAGTTCCTTCAAAATGTTCAATTCAAACCTTCCAAGAGGGAGAAATAAACCCAGAGCGGTGTAGAATTGGAGAAGGAAGTGTCTGGTTTAAGAAAAAGAAAACATTGATTAGTTTACCGGAAAATCATGTTTTAAATCCCCGGGTCGCTAAAATGCAGTGATTTAGAATAGTATATGCTTGTCGTACAACAATGCTCTGTTTTGTTTCTAAATATTTGGTATTTTATGGAGGTAACCAGCCTGAAAAATTAGAAGCGGGGTGGCGCACGAATCATGTAACCAGGGTCACAAAACTGGTCAGATGGAACCTGTAACGGGGATCCCAACCAATCACAAAGCTGAATGACCAGTCAAGCGGCGAATAAAAAAATAAATAACACGTCCAACAAAGTGTTCGTTTCTGCAGCACCCCAAGGCCCTGTTGACGGACCCTTGTTTACACATTGGATAATTTGGATAAAGTCCACACGGAGCACATTGAGTTAATATCGGTGCAAATTTGAATGTTTGTCACGGTCTTAAGGGGGTGCCCACCCAGACCCGAAGATTTGGCACAAGTTCCTGGCAGGGCGAGCTGGGAAAAATGTATTTTAAATAGTGAGGGCAAACTGCCAAGTCTGCCCCTGTCTGGGAGATAAACCTAAAGAAACAATCTCTGAAATCTGACTGAAGCACTAAGATCCAATGGAACGCATGCACACAAAATAACTAAGGGGGCTTTTTTCACTGCATTTAAGGATTTATACAGTGAAAAGGCTGCTTATTTTTTCCCCCTCGACTGGATGTATTTTAAATGGTTTGATGAAATTAAACCTTATTTTACTACTTTTTAAACCCTAAAACGTCCAGAAAGCTTTCAGCGCTTCTCATTGTTTATTGTACTTGTGTAACCCTGAGTATGTGAGGTCAGACTTGTCAGAAACTGGACGTATCCGTGTATCCGTGACTTTCGGTGGGATGTCGAGAGGAACGTAGCTTCGGATTCCACTTAAACGTTGCATGGGACATAGCCAGGTGGAGAGGAAAGAGGGTCCAGGAATCAAAGTAAACTTTTAAGAACTGGCCCAGGGATCGGTGCATAGCAGAATCCCGATTGTGAACTAATGGAAGATGTTTTTACCGTTGATGTGACCCTCTAGTCGAAATTTCGACGGGATCGCTTGCCACTTTGTCGTGCGTTAGAACCAACCCCCGGATTTCTGCGAATCCGTAAACCTCTCGCACCTACGCTGTAATCCTGCACTAGTGAAATGGGTTCAGGCAAGTGCGTGCCAAGTCCATGTTTTTGGTGGAATTCTGGTAACGGCCCTAGCTCTGTGTGTTAGTCAGACGCTCGTCTCAGTTCTGTGACGTTTCACGGGCTTCGCTTAATTAGCTTGGATTCAGCTGAGGACCAATAAATATCTGTCTTTTTTGACATCTACATTTTTATATAAATTTTTATTTTATACCCAGATCAGACAACTGCCAGCAGATCATGAGAGACAAAAGAATAGATTGCAACATTCATTAATTTTCCAAAAGCACTTATTCCTCCATATTCCAACAATTGTCTCGATGGGTTGCATGTTTGTCAGACCACTAAAAAATATAATAATGATATGCAGACATAATCCCTTAAAAATGAAATGAACAAGTGTTTCGAAGGGAGCAATCACCTTTGAAATCTGGTATTAAAACACAGCCGTTTGAATAGCGGTCCGGGTGAACCAACTACTCTGTAAAATGTCACGTTCTATCAAAGATGCCTTGATCCCGTTCAGTTCCGTAATGCCTTCCAGATTTCTGGAAGCATCTGAAGGAAGCCCATCGCTTAGAAAGCAAACCGAAAGTAAGTGCTAATTGCGCTGTTTGTCTCTTTGAAAGACAAAAGAAAAACCCCTTCACCACGCAGAAACCGCTGAGCTCTCCTTCCAACACTTCCAGCTCTCAGAACCACGCAGACAACTGGTCTCCTTTCAGTATGCCCCTTCAGCATTGGGCCTGAACAGTGCTTTAGTGAGGTAATCGTAATCGTAAATAACACGGCGAAGCCAGACCAGCCTCGCACCAGCCATTGCCATTGGGGGGGAAACGTCAACGGCGCCATTCCCACGCGACCAGGTGAACCCGTTGCCTCGGTCAACCAGGTGGAGATGTGCCGGGATATTCCGCTGTGTACCCAAAAAAACACACTGGCTGAGCCCAATTCAGAAAGGAACAAATTATTCTGCATCCATACCCATGGGTCCAGCTCCTAAACCTTTGGTCCAAAATAACCTAAATACGATCCCTTGGCGACGCTCTAGTGGGGGAAAAACTCCCTGTGAAGACAACTGCTGGTGGGCTTGGCCAAGTGCGCGTGCATAAAGCTTTCAGCTTGCCGTTTTTTTTTTTACAGGGGCCGGTGGAATGTGTTCTGAGCACTTGCTTTTAACAACCACAGTGTCTGGCTCTGCCCCATGTGCTCAGTTTATTACAAGAGGCTAAATATATTTACAAAAACGACACGGGGTGGAAGACGTGTGGGGATGCTGGAGGAACAGTCCAACAGACCGTTATGTCCAGGTCCATTTTGCTATAAAAAGCCCTTTCTGTTTCTGCTTGTCTTATATAGGCTATTTACGTTTGACTTTTTTACACGTTCTGGAAACCCTCGTATACAGAGCGACAGACGAACTGCTGTAGTTCAAAGGGTAAGAAGTTGTTATTTATATACAGGCACATCTGCAGAATACCGGTGAAAAGGTATTTGTCCTGATTTTTTTGCACGTTTTTGCACACGCATTTTTTAAAACTAAATGTTAATCAGATCTTCAACCAAGACCAAATTTTTGACCAAATTTTTTATAAAAGGGGCAGAAAGTGACCGAATTACGTAAGATTTTCTACTCAATTAATTTGTTAATTAAAGAAAGCTATGATGCTGTCGCCCAATGCTGCTGTGTGCAAACGTATTCGCACCCTTAGACTCAATAACTAGCAATAACTTTTATCATTGTAAGTGATATATATATATATATATATATATATATTCAGGAGCTAATTTTTAGGGACTTTAGCAAGCTACCATTTTAAGTAAAAAAAAGGTAGTTCTAAGTAAATATTAGTTTACCTGTAAGTGTAACAGTGTGTATAAAGGCGCTGGGCTTATCACCAAACTGTTGCCAGTTTCACTCCAACTGTGCCTCAGAGCAAGGTACTTAACCTGAATCACTTCTATTAAAATCCAGCAGAGTAAAAGTGGGTGTAAAGAAATGTCCTTAATAAGTCTAGTTGTGAGAAATGTAATGGCTCGACATGAAAACAGGGTGCTATATTAATTAGCCTGGAGCTCGTTTAGCAGTCTCTGTTGAAAGGTACAGGTGTTCCAAACCCGAACGATATTATAGAGGGTCGTGAGAAGCGATGTGGTCCTGCCAGGAAGACGTCGCCTTGACAACGCGAGCTAACTTGATTTAGCTCGGCCTCGCTCATTTAGAAACCGAAACCTCATTTAGCAGCGCTGCGATTTCGTGTGTGAGCAGCACTTGTGTGTCAGCGCCACAGTTAATAAACGCACGTGGAGATAGCGAGACGATAGCGTTAAATGAGCCAATCAGCGATGCCGCTGTGCCGTCACACACTATTTCTTTGGAACAACGAGCCTAAAGCTACGCGGAGTGAACGGTGACGGTGAGCCTGTAGGAGTGAAGTGTCTTCAGCCAAGCGTTGCGTGCACCAGCCTTCCCAAGTAACAGAGTGCCTTACTCCCATTCAGTGGCGTTGCATGCGCACACACGGACTGTGGAGTGGAGCAAGTGCCGGTCTGAACGGCTGGCAGTGCACATCCGAAGGGAACCGTGTGTGTGTGTGGCTGGTGGGAAAGATGTGCCTGTGCGGTAATTACCCAAACGAGCGTGGGCTGCGAAAGACCTAGCCCTCGGCCCGAGACGGAGCTGTTTGCTTAAGTCCGTTTGCCAGGGATTTCATTAAAAGGAGAGCAGTCATCTCGGTGCTACCGGCCCGTAAAGTTCCACTCGCTGCACATGGCCATTGTGACTCACGGAGGCCGTCGGTCTCCCTCTGGCCTTTGATTGTTTGGCACATTCTCTGGAGGCCTGATAGTGTTACAGTTTGCGCGGGAGAAATTCAGCGTCGGGAGAACGTAAACATTTTACTCAACACGCTAACTAAATAAAATGTATTTATATAAGAGTTAATGGTTTCGGCAGGGACGTGAAATCTGAATGGAACGTGGGGGCAAGGTGAACTCCTTCAAGGGCATTTCTGCTTGGTGCATCACACTTATTGAGTTGTACAGTACCTGTGTGTGGCTAAGAACACCTTTCCACTAGATTCAAGTTAAAACTTAAAAGGCAATTCCTGGAAGCTGGATAGCAAGACCTTCAAGACTGGTCAGATAGAGTTTCCGGACAAACCTAGAAAAGGGAAAATTTTTCAAAACCGGCCTCACTTTCAGGACTGCAAAATAGCACCATCAAAAGAAGCAGCTAATGCCCAGTGGCAATTAGGAAATAAACGGAATTAAGCGATTAAGCGATTAAAGGCGTAGAATAATCAGCCTAATTTTGTCTGAAGGCACTTTTTCCCTCAAAACGCCCTCTGTGGCATTTTGGGGAAGAAATAACCTGCAGGGAAAATATCCTTCTCCTCTAAATCTCCCTCTAAATATCTCCTCCTTTTTCTCTCCCGTCAGGGAGAGCCGCACCGAGCCACACCCAGCTGCACCCAGCCGCACCCAGCCGCACCCAGCCGCACTCAGCCGAACCGAGCAGCACCCAGCCGCACCCAGCCGCACCCAGCCACACTCAGCCGCACCCAGCCGAACCGAGCAGCACCCAGCCGCACCCAGCCGCACCCAGCCGAACCGAGCAGCACCCAGCCGCACCCAGCCGCACCCAGCCGCACTCAGCCGCACCCAGCCACACCCAGCAGCACCCAGCCATAGGTTGGCAAGCCCCACCCAGGCGTAGGTTGGCGAGCCCCACCTGGCCGTAGGCCGGTGAGCTGCACCGAGCAAGCACCTAGCCCCACCCATACAAACACACACGTATCTTTTGGGTTGCTAATAAACGCATTGAAACCAAATGCACCGTGTGCGCGCTTAAGCAGAGCTCTGTAACAAGTACAGCACAGGTTCCAAAAACTACTCCTGGAATATGGAGCACTGAAGCTTCTGGTTTTCATCGTACCTTAGTCTGCAATTATCAAATTTAATGTATTGTGTGTTTGATTGAACAAGGTTAACCAATTTCCTTTCCCCTAAGATGCTGGAAATTTAAGGAGGCCCGCATGTTAGGTTGCACTTGAGATCAGTGTAGACGACCTTGTAAAGAGTTTGAGTGTAAACACAATGAAAAATAACCTATGCAGTACCCGTTAGGGGTTTGTGCTGTGTGTAAATATCCTAAACCGTAACACAAGCTAAAACGGCCGCCGTGATAATGGTGATTATCTGACATGTTTATGGTTCAGTCGAACCCCAAACTATATTACTAATGCGTGAGAAAATACGTGCAAACCACACTTATCAAAGTTAACTTTTGAAAAATTACATGTAGCGTGTAGCATGTAGCTTGTAGCATGTAGCATGTAGCTTTCTAGCTTAAAATGAAACCTAAGCCGCTACATCTGGTACTTCGCTACTTCCCCAGAGTTAGGTGATGATGAGAATATTAGTATTACTTCTTGATTTACATGGAATAGATAGATGGAGAATTTACGGCCGTTCCACGCGGTAGGGGCCCCCTTTGTGTGACTTCAATCCCCACACCAACGGCGCCGCGTATGTGTACAGCAGGGCTCGCTGATGCATACCCAGCTGAACGTCAGCTGGCACAGGGACCTGGCATGGAACAATGTGAGACCTGCAGCCAATTTATAATCGAATTGCACAAGAAAAACACAGACTGTTCAGATGACAGACACGGGAAATGAACCAGGTTAATTACGCCTGAGCGCAAGATCGCTGGCTTGACCGCACTGGGGTAATGAACCAGGTTAATTACGCCTGAGTGCAGGATTGTTGGCTTGACCACACTTGCCAGTGGCTACTATTGAAGTATTTCACACAAACAATAACATTATTCTGTAGCTAGGTAGATATCTAGCTGTGGGTAATGGGGGGGGGGCGCATTTGTAAGTGACCAGTAATTCTGTCTTCTGCACGGCACAGAGGCGTGTGAGTGCTCTCCGGCGAGCGTATCCAATTTGGAAAGTCTACACAGGCCTGTGGAGGTACGGTTGATTCCTGAGGTTTAGGTTTTGGGTTAAAAACCACCGTGGCCTGAGCCCTCCTCTAAAAAAGGTGGAAAGTTTGTAGTGGAGTTACCCAGGGAGGCGTTTGGCATTTGGGAAAAGCCTTTCCCAGGCTGGCTGATAAATGAGTTTTCGGGTCCGTCCAAACACAGGTGTCGCTCAACAGGCAGCCATTGTGTCCCCGCACGTTAAGTGACAGGACCTGGGTAGGTGCTCCACTGATCCTCATTACAAGCAAAGTTTGTTGTAGCCGGGATGCCGAGCTCCGGCCACCAACCGCGGGCGTAATTGGTCCGGTGAAAAGAACGCGTTCACTCTGAAGAAGTTCCCAGTCTGCTGCCACACACACCTCAGGCCTGACAGGTTAATGGAGGCCCCGTCTGGACTGTTTGTTTAAGCAAAGAGCAGGCTCAGTATCGTAATGAGGGGAGTACGTACAACCGCTGTAAAGGGAGATGGTAAACAAGCCTGTCCAACCAAGTACCGTGTGTGTGTGTGTGTGTGTGTGTGTGTGTGTGTGTGTGTGGTGCACATGCATGTATGTCTAGTTTGTGTGTGTGTATGTATGTGTGTGTGAATGTGAGTGCGCGCATGTGTGTATTTCTGGTTTGCGTGCGTGTGCGCGTGTGAGGTCTAAGTGACCACATAGCAATCATGGGCTGAGATGGTGACGTCTGGTTTATCCAGATGGAGATCCGAGCTGCAGGTCTGAATGAGGCGTCTGTATGGCCTCTCGCCTTCTCTTAAAGCTGCCTGAGCGCACTTACCCTGGTCTGATGCACTGTGCCGGGTCCACCGCTGTCAACGTGACAAAACACACACAAATAAACTGCATCGTGGTTTTCACAACCGGCCGGGCCGCATCCTGCTCCAGGACCTGACCTTAGGGAAACCCCCATTAAAGCTGCTCAGTAATTTAAATTGTTCAGAAATAAGTGTGATTTAATTTTGGGGGGAGTAGGTTCAGTGACAGGATACAGGAGGCCAAATGTAGACCAGTCTGACTGTGGACTGATTGGTTAGGGTTAGGGTTAGGGTTAGGTCTTCTTGGTGCGAGGAAGTCAATTATTTGACCCAGGAGGATGTGGTGTGCTCAGCCAATGTTTGCCCCCCCCCCCCCCCCTCATTTCTGTGCATCATTACTGTTTATTTGCTTAGCGGAGTGATTAACACAGCTCACCATTTTTCACTTTATCCATTTAAACCGCTGGAACCAATAAAGCGCTGAAGGTGATGAGTTTTAATTGCCCCGGTCCAGAGAGCAGCAGCCTATTTTTCCACCCGGGATTCAAACCTCAAACCTCCTGGTTTCAGTGCTTTAGCTGCTACGCCTCCTGCTGGCAAGATCTTACTTGCTGGCTATTTAATTGAGCAGATGGGCTGTCAGAAGTTAACCCTCTGATCGCGGAACTCGGGCAAGCCTTTTCTCAAGCGGTCTAAAGATACCGCCCTGATGCCCAGGGAGGATAACAGGTAGGGTCTGACTGTGAACACAGAAGAATTCTGTTCTCCCATCTCCTTAATTTTTTTTAAAAGTGTGGGACAGCACCATAACATTTGTTATGTTGTTCAGACTGGAGGACGTTTTAAGGCAAAATTCCGTGGAAAGTCCGGTTTGAAACCTCAGAAGAAGACTTAAAATAATTATTTTTTTAAAACAGGGCGAATGGCCACTGTCTCAGGTGGGGCAAAACCTCTTCACTGAGAGGATTAAAAACCCACTGGCTCACACTGGTGGGAAGCGGAGGTCTGGCTGGTTGTTTCTCCATGGAGTCGGACCCCAGTGGGGCGGGA
>JAOVYW010073459.1:0-19971 GCA_025775045.1 Hiodon tergisus
AAGCATATGTTTTTACTAATGATGAGTGCTGAAATCAGCTATCCCATTCAATGTCAATATCGTTTAGAATCATGTAGGTCTTAGAATAAAAGTTAAGTTTAAACCAGCCTTTTGACACATCCCCCAGTGAGTGGTTTGGGCATGCACACACACAGATCACAGTTTTTGCATATTCAGGGTTGGAATTGAAGCCTTCCCCAAATCCATGTATAGTAACTCTCTGGCTCTAAGCCCACTAAGATGGTAATTTTGCCACACACGTAGGATATTGTAGAAACTTCCTTACTTGCTTTTTAGCTAATGTTAGTAATCTTCCTACCGAACATGTAAATGATAGCTAATAAATTGTATTACTTTTTCAAATTAAAATAAAAACTGAAATTTCTATGTTTTAATAATTGTTATATAAATAAAATTGAGAACAATATTTCTACAGGCCTTTACATATCCATACCCACAACTAATTTTAACACTTCTTATTGGAATTACACAATTACATTATAACATATACATAATTCTTATGACTTATGTCATATCAAACTTTGTGGGATAGTTGATAGGTTTTTTTCACTGTCATTCTAGTTAATAATGTGAATATACCATCCCCAAATTGTGATTTCATTTCTTTAATAGAAAACGTTCTTTAGTGTATTTAAATACTGCCACATCCAGAATGACCACAAGCAAGCAATAGTTCTAAAATAATTCTAATCTAAATACTCTATACTGTATACCTAAATACAGTACATGTGAACACAACTTTCATCCATCCAAAATTCAATGTGGGCTCCAGTTACAGAATGAGAACTAGCTCTTTAGCCTAAAAAAAATAAAATAATGTTTAAATAACACTTGATTTTTCATTTATGTCACTATTGAGCTATGAACACTAACAATTATTTTATTCATTTGAATTCAATTATGAGCACGAAATACACACATGCACAACAGGAACCAAATAAAGCCGCTATACCTTGCATTATACGTTGCTTGTAAAAGAACAAAAAACTAATGAAATGGGAAATTCTTGAGTTGAATGGCTTCAGTCACTCAAGGCTTTACCACCAGACCTTGCATTCTTTCTCAGATGTTATAGGATTCACGTTCCCTTTTTGATAAAACATCTGCCTTTTTTGCATTAAGTACAAATCAGTTTATATTTTAAATGAACAGGAAATGTGGTCCAATAGAACAAAGTTTTGCTACTCAAATCCTATCGATTTGTTTGTATTCTTGCTGTGCTTAAGATGTCATATTGTTTAAAAAGGTTTTCCACCTCATCTGAATTAGTCAGGAGCAATTTTGGATAACATACCACACTTATCTTAATCTATGCCTTCCTGTTTATGACAGAAGTATATTCTCCATACTAAGGATATTGTGCAACTAAGTTAAATTTTTAAAAATGATTTTAAATAAAAACCACTCCAACACATACATACGTCAACAAATAAAAACATTTTAAGCAATTATTTCATATTTGTTTTCATATAAATATAATTGAGAGAAGTATTTGTAAAAAAATAAATAAAACGATAATATAAAATTGTATCGTATCAATTATTGTATGACCAGCTTAGATTATGATATCGTATAGCCAGTTATGCCTGATGAAATCTGAATTTGCAGATTAAATAAAAACACATAAGAAATCATTAACAGCTACAACAGAAACCAGGTACTTAACCTAAAAAAAAACATATCTGCAATAAACAAGTATCTGTTAAGATCAAATAAATCCTGTATCGTTTTCAGTTCCTGCCAAGGGAGTGACAGTCAGTAGTATGAGAGGAAGGTGGGGTAAAACACACACACACACACACACACACACACACACACACACAAACTCAAGCCTATGGTGGCCTCACGTCTGGTGCACCTCATGGAACATGAGCTCGCGCGGGATCCGGGTCTCGGGACCATACAGCTGACAGGCCCGGCGCTCAAATGCAGCCACCATCTGCTTCACAACCTCATCGAAGAACACAGTGGCCAACTGGGAGTGCAGCAATGAACGGAATTCAAATGAGATCTAGGTGAAAAGAGATACGGAATAAAACCAATTGAAAAATTGGTAGAGAAGTATTACCGCTCTGCTAAGGCTGACTCTTCTTATGGAAAATGTGAGACAGTGCTTATGTTACAGCAAGCCAAGGCTTCTGGGTTGACAAAAGAGTACTCACAGAAAAATCAACAGTACAGGTACGGGGATACCCAGGGATACCAGGGCTGAAGCGCCATATTGTTTCTAGGTGGTTGAAGAGTTTGCCATCTGAACATACTGCCTAGAGGGAAACAAACATTTCTCTAATTTTATCAAACTGAAAAAACGTATCCAGTCCCACTACTTTCAATTAAGACCATACAATAACATTTTTCATAGCTGAAATTTGCAATTATAAATATTTTTACACCGACAAAATAATAGAAAAACCTAACAAAAAAGGACTCATTATGAAACAACCAAATCACATGCATTGTGTATCATCGTGAAATATGGGAGCATCTTGAGGAACTCACTCATTGCATCTTCCCGTTTATTGAAAATTTTAATCAATTGTGCATAGATCTGGGTGTCATCTGCTACGGAGTAGTTTGATAGCAGCAATTGCACAAGACTGCAGCTAGGAGAATTTGAGCAGACTTCCCTGAATTGTTTACAATTGATGTCATCAATCAACTCCAGCTTTATGAGTAGTTAAGTTTTAGTGCCAAGTAACTTCTTAGACTTAAATAATAATTGAATGTGCATTTGAATTTCTGGATATTGATTTTGGAACTAAGAGCAGTTCTGAGTGATTTTGGAACTCAGAAGTCGCCATTTAAATACAGTGGATATATGTACAGAGAATATAGAGACATATAAAGAATATTCAGGAGTGTATCATATTACCTTAACGAGGTGAGGTCGAACGTTGGTGATCATGGAAGTGTAACGTTCCATAATTGGAGGAAAGCCCACTTCTAAATGGGCCTTTGCATGCCCAGTCCTCTTCATGATAGTCTGAGACTTCTTGCACCATGGAACGAAGAGTTTGTAGTCATCAACATTGGACACCACATCATACATCTCCAACATTGAGTACCTGATCACACCATGGACAAAATGGGCCCGTCAGGAAAAGGACAGTAGAAGGACAATGCTTTTAAAGGTCAGCCAAAAACATTTTTTAAACTGTCTTTAATGTAATAAATTAACACCTCGATAACGTAAGAGTTCTTATGTCTTATATAATTCATGATTACTGGAAGTTAAACTAATATAAATTTCTCAAGCACCATTTTTTCTCAAATTATCTGAGACAGAGATCCTAGTCTCACCCCAATATTCTGCGCTCAGAATACTCTTTCCTCTTGTTGGGGAGACTGAGAAAAGTTCGGCAATGAGGAATTGTTGTGGTCTCGTAGTCTAAAAAGCAAAGCATTCTGGGGGTCCTGGTCATCAGAATGCCACATGACGATAGGTATCTAAAAAAAAAAAAAAGGGAACATATGAATAAGACCAAATCATAAATTACATCACTACCATGACTCACTTTATTTTCATTAATAAGTAGCATTCCATAATCAACGACATGAGAAATATATATTAGAACAGACCGACAAAGACAGGAAAAACTTTAACTTGGGGTGTGTGGTTGGTTTTTAAACCTTAATTCATTTTGGGTAAAAAAAAAAACCCCCACCTGGCATCATTAAGAAAATATATGCATTATTTACATGTATATAGCAAAATGTTTTATTTTAGGCCTATTGGAATTTTTTTCGGAAGGTAGCAGCATGTAATGTTACATTTTCTAAGGTTTCTTTCATTAAAATGTTAAAATGAAAATAGTTCCAAATTAATTGCAATAATATACAAACAAGAATTACACAAACACGTACTTGCTGACATCTCTGAACAATTCACAGATTTAAATTACTAACAAAATATAATTCATGTAATTCTTTAATCATTTACAAATTTGCAGTATTTGTAAAGCAAAAAGAGCTAAAAAATGGAAAAGGGGTCTTTTTATTGATGTATTTGCTCCTGAGTTGCTAAGGCTCTCAATAAATGGATCACTGGTGTTTCCTATGTAAATACATGGAAGGCCCACAGTGTTTCCTTTATTGTAAGATGAAACCCATACTTGCAGTCTGACTCAGTCTAATGAACCTGCAGGGTTAGAGAGGGGTTTACAGGTGCAGACAGTTCTCCCAGAGGTACCAACACACGTGAATGAATCCTGAATGCGAGATATAGTGCAAGGACACAGAAACACTGCAGCATGACTTAATGGCTATTATCTATACAAACAAAGAAAAGCTGAATGTATGCATTACGAGAATGTATCAGACGTACGTTTCCAAACTACAGTCCTTAAGGATGATACAATATATGCTCTCACCTGATTGGTTGATTCAGTCGAGCTCTGGCCCCTGTAGAATTGCACCGGCCTGTACCCAGGGTAGCAATCTCGAAAAACTCACTAAACGTCCGTACGCCCATAGGCAATCGCCGGGTGTAAGATGAAGCGGCCATTATTCAATTTAGGGGCTCAGTACTACACGGTGATTTGTTGTAACTTAACGCAAAATACTAACGTATACTATACTGGCTACAAAAGCAAGGCTAAATAATCGGACTCAACAACGAAGATACAAAAACTTATGTAACGCTTAAAAAATAATTATTGAATTAACCGGCTAATAATTGATTGTCTAGCTAAAGTAACCAGTCCAATACGTGAAACAGAATATAAAAATTTACTCCATGCAATTGACTCATCCAGTTAGCTAACAAACTAGCCATTAGCTAGCAAGCTCGCTAAACTAGGTAAAAAAAATATTCCAAGCATGACTCAAGAACCCGTGGTCTGAAATCGACGACCATTTAGATACATGAGATTGGTTATTTCCTTTTACCGTATTCTTTAATGTCCGTTTAGCCTTCGGTTTAGTTTAGCCCTTTAGTAGCCTCCGACCCACCGCCAAATACCGGTTTCTGTTTAGTTCGCTTCGCCTACTGTCATTGCATAAAACGTCACGACGTTTCTATGTCCCCGCCCACTGCAAATAGGATATTATTTTCTGATACTACTCAGTCTGGTTGTTATTTGCTAATATTAAAATGTTTCCTGTAAGGACATTGAATTTGTTGTAATCTTTTTGATAATTAAATAATAGACTAAGAATGGTACTTGTGGGGTATGCAGTTACTTACCTACACTTAAAATTAAAATTATATATATTTTATTGCATATTGTTTAAAAACATATTTTCTTATAATTATTTTACACGTAGGCTACATATCAATAATTTTATGAGGAATAACCTTCATTGCTTTGTCTTTATAGTAAACCACTGATTTGAAAGTCAGAATCAAATATATTCCTGCTGAATGTATTTAAACATTAAAAATAAGCTTTTCGTGGAAAGGTTTTTTCGAGCTTTTTGTTTATATTAGGGTGACAAGTTTATTAAATATTTATATAATAAATGAAACAGCTGTTTCAAAGGAAAACTAGATATATGGTTGTAACTTCTTGTTCTAATTGTGTTCCTGTTTTAAATATGTGTGTAGATGACAAGTCGATTGTTAAAGTCTGAATGCGGCCTCACCCTCCCCACAAGTTAACACGGGTATCATCAGAGGCACATCTTTTTTTCTCCAAAACATAGCCACCCAGGCAGCCTGCCTTTCAGACTGCATAATCAGTCTGTGAGGTCACTTTTCAGACCCGTTTGTGAGGCATCAATTGCAAATATACAATTCATATCGGCCTGTAAGGCCATCAGCAATCCTGACAAAGGCTGTGAGGCAGCTATTTTGATATTAAATAGATGACACTCTATAAACCAGCTTTTTTGAACGATTACACTATGGGACAATTAGCTTATTAACCAGCCATAGTTATCATTAACACATGAGTCTTTAGAGTCTATGTGTGTTTCCACTCTATGTTTGTAACTTGCCTAGCAGTTGTAATGAAAACAGAAAACAGTTTTGCCTTAACAGAGCAGGTCAAACCCCAGATACTGACACGGGTTGCAGAGCCAATCAAGCAGAGTCACCAACGTGTCTCCCCTCAGGTTTACCAGGTGTTTAAGAAACATGTCATGGACCTTGTGGCACAGGCGATTTTCAAGGGCAACAGCCCATGGGTATCATCTGCAGTGATTGTTAAGAGGAAGGACGGCAATGTAAGGTTTTGCAACGACTATTGTTGGTTTAATAGTTTCATGTCCAAGTATGCCTACTCCTTACCAAGGGTTGAAGACTCTCTATTTCCAAGTTACAATGGATTGAAGTGACATGTCTGTGGTCATCATCCCATTAGCTCATTTGAGTGGACCAGAATGCCTTTTGGATTGTCCAACGCTCCTGTGACCTTACAAAGGTTAATGGCGTCAATGCAGGGCGAGCAAAAACCCTGGAAGGTTTACAGGAAGGGAAATCATTTGGTTTGTCCCAATGGGGACAAACCCAATCTAACCCTACAGTCTAGATCCTTTTCCTTGTATTAAAAAACTTAAAAATATATTGCAGTAAAACCAGAAATTTCAGAAGCTAACATTTTTAAATTCTATTTTCTTTTCAAATACCTTCAGTGAGCTAGCTAGCTGCATTATTATATTGGCTAACCAGACAGAATTATAATTTTTTTTTAAACATAGTTAAGAATGAACACAGTATTCAAATATTTCATTTTAATCTTTAACTTTTGTAAAGAAGTGTCAGACAGCTGGGCCATAAATAAGAGAATGTGTCCAAAGAAAAATTTAAAAGTAGCCAAACTCATTCAGTTTTTCTAATTTATATGACCGCGACTACTCAAATCAATGTGAGCAGATTTATTTATTTATTTTACCCATAAGCCAAAGACGATGGCTCAGTGGCATAAAGGTAGATCATCAGGTGAGTATTCATTCATTATATCTCATCAATCAACTAGCCAGAAATTCTGTGGCATGTTCACTGAATGGGTTTTTGCTATCTACTTGGACACTAAGCAAGTGGCTGAATACATTACGGCAATGGATATATTTAATGCCTGCTCTAAATATTATTTTCCGTCTTCATTTATAATAGAACTTACTATAGTCCCCCTTTTCTTGAATTCTGCCATTTAAAAAGTTGTCTTCTGAGGACGTTTGTGGCAGTGAATTTCTCATTTGTGTAATGAAATGAATAATTCAAAGGCATAAACTAAAAACAAAGATGGCTGCATTAACGTCAATATGAAAGAAAGAAAATCTGAAATCAAAATTAAATAAGAAAGTTACTAGTTGTTTCATAAACACATATGCAATTTTCCCTTTTGCAGAGAAACTGCACTTCCAACACCCCCCTCCCCCAACTTTGTTGATGAAGTTGACAATCGCACTCACATGGCTGGCTAGTAAGCTACAATATATATTCCTGTTCCCAAAATGCATACCAGAGGAAAACTTAATTTCCATCCCTGAAACATCTGTTATAGGCAATATAGACAGATGACAAATTAAAGTAAAAAACTACTTGAAGTGTCTTAGTAAGGTGTTGGGACACCACAAGCGGCCAGAACATTGCCCCTAGAGTCTCTGGAACTCTAATGGAGGGATGGAACACCATTCTCTCACTTGGTGTTTTGATGATGATATCTGGTGATAGCAAAGGCCATAGCATATTATTCACACATATCATTTTCAAACTCGTAAAACCATTCAGTGCCCCGTGTGTCCCCCCTGTGGTTGGGGACATGGTCATCCTGGAAGAGACCACTCAGGATAGAAAGGTTTCACCATGGGATAAATAGTAATAATTTGCAGTTATCCTTCCCTCCAAGAGGACAAGTGGACCCAAACCATGCCAGAAAAATGCTGCCCGCAGTATAACTGAGCCTCCAGACCAACTCAATGTAGGATTTGTCACCTGTCTGTACATGGTACCATGTATTTACTGATACCATTGGATTGTTTTTCCCCTGTCCATCATTCAGAAGTGCCTTATTCTGCGTAATTCTACACGAGGAAGAGAATTCTGCATATATGAGAAAATAATTGTCTTTCAAGAGGGACTATTATTTTTAACAGACCAACATAATTAATTCTCCAGATTGGATCTATTAACTGATTTTACTGTAGTGGAAACAAAACTACACTCAAGTATGATGTGAAACCAAGTAACTACACCATGAAGAAATTAAAAGTGAAAATGCATTAAAAAATAAAATACCAAATTATCTTCTACTTGAGGTCTCAGTATGGAACAGTTAAAAACTTTTTTGAGGCATAGTATGAAATGGGATAACTGACTTCGTACATGCTGATGAAACCAAACTCTTTGACAGATTATTTAGATCGAGGTCATCCAATATTCTAAGACGAAGAAGCTGGTAGTTGATACGAGTGTGAGGCAGTCTTTAGTGGCACAAATCAGTCCCTTTTTCGTTTGGTGTGCAGGTTTGGAAGAGGCTTTCTTTCTCTCTCCTCCGATCATCTTTTGGCAGAACGACGGGTCTCCTTCCCATTGCTAACAGCCACTCCTCCAGCGCCCTGATTGGTGGCCCCTCGGTTACTGCCACCTCTCCCACCCTGCTGGTTACTAGTAGAACCACTGGGCACCAGAGTGCTGTCTCCATTACCATTGGTGGTTTCATTCCCTATAAATAAATACACATTTGGTAACTTCTCTAGTAGAAGTAGTAGCTGAATTAATCAATCAATTAAACTTCTGAAATTTTTACAAGAACTACTCATTTAACAAGTTTACTGATACAGAAAACATTTTTTATGAAAATAATTTCCAGAATATATAATTTCCTTCAAATGCAAACTCACCAGTTGTACTTGTGGAGATACTGCTGTTATTGTTCACTGTATTTCCCTGGTCATTGAGTGCCTGGATGAGAGAAACCGAAGTTGGACATCAGCTGACAATCTTCTGCAGAAGGATCTAGATGCTTCACATTGCACTTCTATTAGCCTCAGGCAAGTCAATATCATTGTTTACAAAACTATACATTTGGAAGTTCCATTCTTTTATAACACGTATTCAACATCAAAACGAAAGCGAAATACAGTACCAAAATATTTTTTAAGTTACCCAAAAGACCTTCATCTACAACAAGCTGTAATAGAATATTCCAAGTTTGGTTGTGGTGTTCTTCCTTTATACTAATTATGCAACACAGAGTAGCATATGATCCTTGAAGTTAACTGAATTTTATTAAGGCTTTGCCTACCGTCTTATTCGCCTGTGCCAAATATTCAGGGGTAGGTTCACTGAAGTTAGGCACCTCAGAATAGACCATGCAGAACCTGCAAATAGGAGTAAAAACTGTTTAATAGACCAAAATAGCTTGTGAAACAGACAGTTTACTCTCAAGCATCATTACAGTTTAATACTTTTAATTAACTCAAATCAATTATTACTGAAGTACAACAAAATCTCAAATAAAAAGTTCAAGGATTGAAAGTTGGAAATTCTTTATTATTAAGGAAATTCACTTTAGCATGTAAAAATGTAGATGGTACAATGAATGAAGTCAGACTCCATAAGAATCATAGTTTAATAAACATAAAATAAAAACATAAATTAGAGTTAAAGTAAATGGCTTCTCCTGTGACTACTGTAAATAATCTTTTTAGCGTAATTTAAGACTTACTCTCCAATCTTCTGCAGCTCTCCCCCTCTGCCTGTATACAAGGTGAGACACCCTTTAAATACAGAAGCATATCTGAAAAGAACAACAAAATTCACATCATAACAGAACACATTCATCTGTCCTGAACAGATTTGAGCTGAAATCCAAAGTACATGCCATTAACACATAACATATCTAACTAGGGGATCCTTATTATTCACACTCAGAGTACACGTACTTACTTATTTAAATAACATATTTCTAAACATCTGCTGAAATACCTTTATTTGAAACATCAGCTAAAACAAGCAACTCCAGCAAACACACTTGCCATAGACCAGCAAAAATCACATTGCTGAAAGTTAAAGTGATAAACATGGGAATATAATTCAGATACTGTAAACAAAATTAAAGGCTGAACATTTAAAACAACCTGCATTGAGGTTCTTGGCACCAGGTTAGAATACCGTAACTATAAGTGCTGAATAAGTACTAAAGCCATAACAGACTGAAAACCATCTTTTGAGATTCAATTTAAATTTTTCAGTTGACATATTGCCTAATCCCTTATTCACACCCTAGAAAATGTGGTCTCTCATTCTAGTCCCCAGCCCATATCCTTATCCTATTTCTTGATCCTTTTTTTTTTTTTTTTTTTTGCGCATGTGCTTTTATTAAATTGGAAAATTTACTGCTTTCAGTAAAATCTAGGCATCTACATACTCCAGAACAAATAACTTAGGCTCATTTATTCACAAAAGAGGCAGACTATTTCATTATACAAGTGGGAGACTGGCATTTCTTTTTTGGGATACATATTCAGACCAATTATCGTATCTGAAACAAGCCAGAACAAGTGTTTGACTGAACAAGTCAAACAAGTGTTTGAAATAAATGGCTTGCATGTCTAGTTGACCAAATAAATTAAATTAATTATACACCATATGATAATCCCTGAGTAATAGGGCTTAAAAAAAATTAAAATAAATATGAAGTGACTCACCCCTTGGTAAGTCGTATTATATCACCTGTTTGGATCAGACCTCCAACCTCATCCCACACTGAGATACTGATACTACCAGTCTTGTCTGCCACCTTGCAGGTCCGCACCTCATGGCCATCCTTTGTTTTAGTCACACGCCCTTTACAGGAGAGAGTATACCAACAGCATGTTAAGACGCTGCTTTATGTATTCTTGGTACATACTCGAATTCATTTTTTACTGTCGCATAATATATGTGGATATCTTATTATGTTAAAGTGTTCATACTAGTAAAGCAGGTAATGTATCTAAACATCCCTGGTATTGCACCTGTTGTATTCTGCTAAATGTTAATAAAGTAATATACATTAAATATAGATATTTTAGCAAATGTTACACTTAAATAATTAATAAGTTATATTTTAGAATTGAATGGAAAGTTGTGTTAAGACTTTAGACTAAAATCTTACGATTTTATTTGAAATACATAATCATCATTCCCTTATTAACAAATAAGCTTAGTGGTTCTGATTAAAACGGCAAAACAATTAAATGTATACTATATTCTTTAAATATTTACATTAGCATTTTATGATACAAGTCGCTACGTTTTAATAATCAATCAAGTTTTCAATTTGCAATCTACTTGCATTAAAAAACGAAATACCTGTCTCTAGTACAATGAAGATGACATTAAGATTTTTAAGTCCTGGTTTTATGTCTTTAACGTGGGTCTCCGTCGTCATCTTTCGGCTTTTTCAACCATCAACCAGCCTTGGTCAACACCCAAGTCCTTTACGACCACCACCAGCTCCAAAACTGGAAAATTATAAAAACAGAGAAAATAGTAAATATTTATCTGTGCAAGTTATCCTAACTCTATTCTAACTCATAACGTTAATTAAATGGCCAGTTTAAGTACGATAATGTACTAATTAGACAGTCTACTTAACTTTGCAAAATATAGGCAGATTCTAGATAACGTTAATGAAAATAACATACAGAGGGTCTCGTTTGTTTAACCGTTTTGCATACGTATATTTTGCTTTCTTTTATTTACATTTATCATGCAACATAAAGTTAAAAATATTTTTTGTAATGACGAATGATATACCAAGTTTTGGAACCTGCTCAGGGTATACAAATAAGCCCAAAAACATTTACCCAGAGTTGCTGGTTGTTACGTTAGCTAACTAGTTACATTGCAAAGCGCATAGGACAACGAAGCTAGCTTAAGAAAGTCGGAAGACACACTGCTAGTTGACAAGCTAGTTACCTTCCAGTTTCTCTCAAATCCGAGTACGTCAAGTCTGGGTCGTGCAGTTGTGCCCAATGCTGTTGTTCTGTATCGGCCCTTATCCCATCGCATGCATCGGTTTCAGCAGAATGTTATTTTTTAGATGGAATATGCTTTCGGTTTTAGCCTACAATGCAGTGTTTTCTCTGAAGCATAAATAATGGTGAAAGCAGTCATTGCTCAATCTTTGTATCGATCTACTTTTTCTCCAATCAGAATCAGGAACACTCACGTTACCGCTGCGTGACGTACGACAAATATGACGAGTTACGATTTTGTGGGTTAGCAAACCGATATTGGCTTCTTATAAATGTTTGTATTTTAAACTAAACAAGAAATACCTTTCAATTCAACGCCAATAGATATCCTACTAAAATTTAAATGATAAATCGCATCAAATAACAACCCATAAAACTGCTGTGTGAAAAACTGTCGTAAAATGGTGTAAATATCTGTCATCGAATTGAGAGGATAAGGGAATATTTGGAGAATGTTTTATAAAGACACACACACACATACATACATACATACATACATACATATATATATATATACACACACACACACACACACACACACCTTCAATTATTTCCTTATCCTCTATTCGTTGACACATATTTACACCATTTTACAACAAAAATATATTTGTATGGTATTGCTTGGCTTTTATTACTCAAATAATTACATTGACATGATTTCCAAGTCTGATTTTACAATGCTGTGATCTTAAATGCAGACAACATTAGCAGATGTATTCTGTCATTCAGTAGTCTCTACGGGCTGCTTGTACACACGCTGCTTTTTTTCACAAGCAACACGCACTTGTTTCTCATAGGTCCATACATATTTTGTCAAAGAGGAAAGTCATCAAATTTTTAACAATGACAGGTTGCGGGAACTGCTATTAGTGGACGGGCCTTACGATCTTTCTCGTTGCGTAGCAGCGGCTTACGGAGGCTGGGCTTCGAAGTGTGTTGACAGAAGCCGGCGGGTGATGGCTTAAATTGCAGAAATTGGTAACCATTTAATAAGGTATCTCTTTTTTTTAACGAAGCAGTTGTTTTTCCTTCGACAATGCGGGGTTTTGGTGGTGATTTATTTTGAATGTGCGAAAGGTTTTTGCTAGTATGGCGGTTAGGCAGACATTAGTTAGCCTGCCAGCTAGGTACCACAGTGGGCGGTGATAAAATCCAGGCCTCATGCTTCATGTTTACGTAGCTTTAAAGCTGTTACCCAGTCTCTGGAATTGGTTGTGTTTTATTTTGTTAAGCCGATTACCTAACGTTAGCTATCCACTGGTGTAGTTAATTAATTTTAAGCACTTAGCTATGATGTTGACGTTTGGTATCCTAGATTGTTATCTGGCTAGCTAGCTTGGATCACCACATACTGTTGCTGACTGTAGTGAAAACTCTATATTATTACTCTAGTTAGAATACTGTCTTTAAAAAAAGTAAAGGAGGGATATTAAATTTTTACTGTTAGTTTCTAAGATATTGGTGCAAGTAATTCGCCAGACAGATGGTTAAGGTAGCTAGATTGCTGCAGTTTATGGAAATTTGATTATTCTGAATGAGAGAGGTTGGCTAACTAGCTGCCTAGCTAGATTCAGCACATTTTAACGTATTTCGTGTAATTGGTTGGCTTAAAATTTAATTTTAAAAAGTTTCAGTTTTTGTATTTGTTGCCGGCAGGTACTATACCTTTAAATACCTCTGGTCACGACACTATGTGAAATTACGTCATTTAAATTTCTGCAATCCTTCAATTTGTTTAATTCGATAAACTGCTTTACCTTCTGTTGAAACAGTGATGGGATGGCATGTTAGAATAATAATAGTTCTGACATGAATATCCAGGACAACACAAGTGACTTAATAAAATATAGCCAATTGTGTTTTGCACAATATTTGTTCACCGGCTTAATTATTTCAGTCATCTTGTCTGTAATTATTTTTATTTTATTTTTTTGCCTGAAGAGTCGGCTATTTCTTTATTTGCGTATTTATTATCGAGTTTTAATCCATAAGGTAATATTTAAACCAAGCTTTTGATATTGCAGGTGTCTAATTATTTGGCAGTTCGTGCGAAGAAAGATGTTTGCAAAGGGGCATTGTATGGGCATGGTTATTTTAAAATGGGGGGAAAAAAAAAAAAAAAACCTTGCCACTCCGCACAACATGTTCTGTACACCATCATCCTTCTTGTTAGCCAGCTCGGTTAATGCAGATTTTACAATCTAGCGTTTAAAAGGTTTTCATTTTCCAGCTTCATCCTGCCAGCCACTATCATAAGGTCAGTACCTAAAAACCCACCCAACAAATATATTTTAATGAGGGGCTATGGTAAAAATGTATATATCAATTTGCGGCTTCCATTAAACTGTTAATCAAAACTATTTTTTTAGTCAACATACAAAAAATATTTATAGCTGTTTGTTACAACTCAATCAGGTAATCCATAAACTCTGAAAAGTGTTGATGTTAAATTCAAACCCCATGGTCACTATGAACCAATCCTATCTTTCCTTATTACGTATTTATAGTAGTTATTTTTAACCATAATATGCAACAAAAAAGTGAATTGTTTCACAGCAGTTGTTAAAAGATAGAAATTGCAAACCAGATAATTTAAAATATTGTAGCACTTTGGGTAACCAATCTGTCTTGCCCTTCTCAGATGCAATAGTCAAGTCTAGGATTGGGTCTACTGAAGTCACTGTATTTATGGTGATAAAATGGTATGCTCTGTCCTTAAATGCAGTGTATGGTATGGCTCCCTTTGAATGTTGGCTAGGATGTTAGTGTGTTTGAATATGTCTTTTGTTAAATGTTATATCCTACATATTTCATGGTATTCACGTTACTTACAATTTCTTTGAGAGTGCCATTTGAAAAGGGTATTCTTTTCCCAGAAGAGCCGTTATTTGGGTATTTGTTCCCTCTAGTGTTGTATCCTCCGTATGTAAATTGAATTTAATAAGATATATGAAACATTCCCACTTTCTCTCTTTTAGATTTGCAGGCATTTTTCCTGCGAAAATATAGCACCTGGATTCTGCCTTGACCCAAACCCACTTCAGGAGAAGAGGATCCGTGGGTTTCACAGATCAAGAGATGAAAACCACATGTGAGTGAGGTAAAGAGGCATGCTGTCAGATATACAGAGCAAATTCATATCTCTAATGAATCCTGTTACGTGTGTGTGTGTGTACAAAATATGTTGTATAGCTCTCTCTATATATCTATATAACACACACTGCAGTGTGTAAGGCATCCAAGATTTTTTACATAATTGTAATCTTAGATTATTTTTTTTGTCTTCTGCATTAGTGTGTCAGTAGAAAAGAGCTTAAATTTCCAAACATTCATTTATCCAAAAATGTAGTGTTTTGTTAAAGAAAGTGACATATTATGTAATGGACCACTTTTTAAATAAAATATTGATTACTTTGTAGTTATATATTGCATGTTGGTAGTGCTTGTTTATACAAAGATACAAAAATGTACGATAATGATCAATGACATAATGTGCTGATTAAACCAAACTGATTTAGTGAAATGTAAAAGGTTGTAGAAGAAATTTGACGCTGAGGGTGTTGCAGATGTGAAAGTTTAAACTTAAAATCATCAATTTTTACATCATGGCAAGAGTGAGCATAGCAACACAAGGTGGTTCCAAGCTATTCTGAAGAAGCACAAAGCAATGGGCAAGGTTGAGGACCGGCAGATGCGATATGCATCAAAATGACGTTGAAATTGGAAAAAGTCCAGCACTGCTATCAGCTCTGAACTAACAGAAACCACTGGAACCTAAGTACATCCTTTCACAGTCTGGAGAAGTCTTGTCAGAAGTGGTCTTCTTGGAAGAGTCGCTGCAAAAAAAGCCATTCCTCCAAAGTGGAAAGCCAAGAGACTCACACATGCACAAAAACACAGACAAAAGTGGGGTACTGAACAATGGCCGCCAGTGCTCTAGACTGACCAGTCAAAGTATGAAATTTCTGGCTCGAACAGGAGGCAGCTTGTCTGTGGAAGAGTTGGAGAACCATCAAGCAGTACCATCAGGGAGGCATCTGATTGGTCCCAAAAATTTTATTAGATTTTTTTTAGTTTTACTGCCTTTTTAGTTTTAAAAAAATATTTAGAAACTTATCATTTCATTATTTTGGAAAGCATAATCGCTTTATTTATTTAACATTTGCCTGAGACCCATATATATATAAAAAATATATATATTTTTTTTAATTTTGTAAGTTTAGCACTATATACTTTATACTGTGAACATAGTCTTGCCACTGCTGATTTGCTAGATAATACCTTTTGTATTACTGTGTTATAAAGACTATATATTTGTGGGAAATGCCCAGTGGCTCATTGATAACCCATTCCTTATAGGTTTGGGTGGTGGTTCCAGTAATGTGCCATGGGCTACGACGTGACTAGGTTCCAAGGAGAAGTGGATGAGGACCTGTTGTGTCCTATATGTAGCGGAGTCCTAGAAGAACCTGTGCAGGTCAGTGTTTCACTATTGTGAATCTGTTCAAATTATACAGAAGAAAAGTGTCTGCCGATTTGATTGTGTGGAAAAGCTACGGTTATTTGATAAAACAATTTGTGATGAGATATTTGATGAGACTTTGTTTATTTATTTTTATTGATTTATTGATTTATTTTTATTTGATAAAGAAGTCTTGGGGGATTCTGCAGGCACCAGTTGACTTGAACTTGACCTAAATTTCAAGGTGACCTTTGACTCCATCTAATGAAATTTTGTGTTAACGCAATCTCGAGAAGTTGAATTACACAGAAATCATGGGCCTCTCTCTTAAATGTGACCTTTGACGTCACTTCCATTTTTACCGTGTAAACATTTCTTTAGAAAAAAACTGGATTTTTTTCTCCATATTTGGCCTGTAGATATTTTGGGTCACAACATTTCTTCATTGATTTCCAAGCAATCTTGTCAAGGAATGAATAGCCTATAATTATAGTCCTTAACATGAAGACATTTCGGAATGCTAACTACACTGCAGTATTTATAATTTATACAAGTAACTTATTTTACACCATTTAAATATTAGACTTGTGAAAGCAAATAAACACTGATTTAGGTTAATGTTATAGTATGCTAATGGTTTCTATGTAGATAATCTTTCTTAAAAAGAAAGCTTTTTCAGCTACATTGAAGTGTATGAATGTGGACGTTTATCTGAATATGACTACTTATTTTAGAGTCTGGCTATTTCCATTAAGCATTCTTCATTGACAGTACACTAAAATGAATTATTAATTTCTGGTTTATCATTGCATCAATTCATGTAATCTGTTAATTTTTTTCAGCATCAAAATGTTGAGCTGCCACTTTAAGTTTTCAATAACGGGCAGAAAACCCTCATAAATATATTTACTGAAGTTATTAATCTTAACAGTTGCTGTAGTTTTCATATGTTTTTGAACCGATAGCAAAAGGCACCAGAACCATCAATTTTAGATCTTCATTAGAAAATGTATTAAACAAAATGACACAATACCAATACAAAGCATCTTAATTAATTAATTAAACTCTTTCCTTCTGTGCCAAAAAAAGGTATTTTGGGGTTCCTAATATTTTTTACATTGTAGTCACTTGCTTCTTATCTTTGTTTTTGTTGTTTTTTCAGTTAGGCACTATCATGTTCCATTTAAAAAACAGTTATTTTACACATTCCTCCACATGTGCTAAAAAGTTTATAATGCACCCTACCTGAAAATCAAGACTTGTGGGGAAACGGCCACATTTGTGGACATTACATGTTATAAAGGCACTGGTGAATGATAAATTACATTTAGTCAATTTAACCAGAATTGTATTATTTTTAACCGTGCAAGATCACAGAACCAGGCTGTTTAATTAAAGTAATGAAACGGCAATATGGTGAGAATTTAGTCCTTCGTAAAGGAAGCATTAAACTAGGAATGTGATAGCCTTACTTAGAGCTTTGCTTCTGTTGATAGTTATCTTTTCAAAATCGCTGGGTGGTTAAAGGCTATTTATCTCCCAAAAAAAGTTACTGAAAGGTCTTTCATTGTGTCAGTAAATAACTGACAAGGGATCAGTGTTTGTTGATATCTTACCACAAGAGAACTGAATGACAGAAGCTTTTTCTACAGTGGGAACGGGGGGGGAGGTCATAAGAAACATGTGAGAAAAGGCAAGAGGAAGTAAGTATAAGAGAGAAGAGGGACCCAGTGATCAGCTTTCATCTGCAGATGTCATGTGCATGCATGTGTGTGGGTGAGAATGAGGGTGAGTGTGTTTGTCTATCTGTAGTGAAGAATGTTGGCTGGCAGACAAGAAGGTGCTGGGGAAGGTGAGGCGGGCTAGGATTTTGTTACGCTTCGCAGACTGCAGAAACATCATGGTTTCTCCTTTTTATTGGGAGGTTATGTTCTCGCTCTGCACAATGCTCGATTTTATTTTTTAAGTTAACCTCTGCTTAATCGGGTGAGTGGCTCTTTATATTCATGCATTTTCTATATGTGACCTATACAGTTCTTTATCGATGACCGCAAATTGCAGGCATTTGTTTATGGAAGGGCTTTTCCTGATGCAGAAAAAGAACATCTAGACTCTCTCCAGTGTGTGCAAATGCATATCGAGTGTGTTAATGCAGGTGGCTGTTTACCATGTTGTGTACTTAGTGACCGACACTCTTTAAAGGACTTTGCGCAGCGAGTTGGCAGTGATGCAAGGAAGTGGAACAAAACCCTCTAGCTCAAGTTTCAACAGGGCTGCAAATGAAGGAATAAGCTTAATTATTGTTGATAAGGTCCGTATTCATGTTTGCAAATTGTAGTTTTATCGCTCTAAATTTCTGTCTAAGAATTTTTTGCTGAATCATGTTTTATTCGTATTGGTAACATTTCCATGACCGAATATAAAGTCTTGTCAACTACAAAGCTGGTTGTAGAGAGTCCAGTAGAGACAACGCAGAGAAACTAGGTTTAAAAATGTGTGGGTTTTTTTTTCTTTTCCCCGCTGTGCTCATACTGACGTACCCCATTTGACCTTGTGTTTATTTACAACTCCTGCCCTGGCTGTTAGTGTCGGAGGAGAGAGATTTATACTCCCCCAGGGCCCTTGAATCACCACTGCAGCAGAGTGTGGGGGTAGTTGCTGTTCGTTCTGCTTGGGCCAGTCTGCTTCTCTACTGTTATAATTGAAACATGAAGTTACTGCTGACTCGTGGTATTTTCTTGTCCTCGCGTTCCACTGTTTTGGACCATTTCACCGACCCCGTTGTCGTATGCTCTGATTAAAGAAACCACTGACAGAACCATACTTGTGAAAATAGACTGTAAGTTGACAAGGCGGAATAAGTGGTGAATAATAATTGATGAATCATAAGTGCTTCCCTGTGTCCTCCTCCCTCTCGCAGGCCCCTCACTGTGAACATGCCTTCTGCAACGCCTGCATCACCCAGTGGTTCTCCCAGCAGCAGATCTGCCCCGTGGACCGCAGTGTGGTCACGCTGGCCCACCTGCGGCCTGTGCCCCGCATCATGCGCAACATGCTGTCCAAGCTGCAGATAACCTGCGACAACGCCGTGTTCGGCTGCAAGGCCGTGCTGCGGCTGGACCAGCTGCAGTCCCACCTCAAGGACTGCGAGCACAACCCCAAAAGGCCCGTCATGTGTGAGGAGGGCTGTGGGTGAGTAGGCATGTAGCAAGGCTGTGCTGTATTTCCATACCTACCCAGGGGCTTGTTTGGTCAGATTCGGAGATGCACTGCTCTAAATCACACATTCGTAATGTCTACTTTTAATATCTATACCGTATTCATGTACTGCAATGTATCTGTCAGTCTTGTGCTTTCTTCTTTTTAGTCTTCTATTTTTTCCCCCAATCTCCCACCGTCTTACTGTCTTTTAGAGTAAAACTTAAAAAAATTGTTGTGGATAGGATACGATACTAAAGCAAAATTCAGTAAAACTTTTTATATCATAAGCAATAGTAAGTTTGGTTCCAGTTCTCGGCTCTTTGGCCTACTCTCTGGGCACCTTGAGTATCAAATATCTTTCTTTTTTAATGTGGGGGGGG
>JAOVYW010073460.1:0-13943 GCA_025775045.1 Hiodon tergisus
AATCAGGCACATAGTTAATTATTAATTATGGCACTGCTAATCTCTTATAAAAAGCTTGTAAAACATTTCTACTGTGTTTGGCTTTGCCTATTGGCACTGCCCTCTTGTGGATTTAGTGCGGAATCAGTGTTTGTGAAAGTTAACATGTGATC
Source organism: Hiodon tergisus (assembly GCA_025775045.1). Classification (NCBI taxonomy): domain Eukaryota; kingdom Metazoa; phylum Chordata; class Actinopteri; order Hiodontiformes; family Hiodontidae; genus Hiodon; species Hiodon tergisus. The sequence goes on from JAOVYW010073460.1 coordinate 153, forward strand.
AGTGGAGTTTCTTCTGCTGGACATGGTTGCAAAAACCTGGAATAGTTCCCATGGGTTGGATAATAAGTTTTTGCACAGTATTTTACCTCCGTAATCTCCATTGCACAAAATTCTGAAATGGTGCCAAAAATGAATATTAGGATTTTAAGTTAAAGTTAAAGTCTAGAAAGCAAATCGACATCCAGCAAAACTAAAAACCTTACAAAAGCTTACTTTGAACTAAGAACTTGAACTGATATATGATATACCTGCTGTGGAGAATTATTCAGTTTCAATTTAATTTTGATTCATCTTCAAAAATGCGATTGATGATGTTTCTCTCTCACTACATAAGCCATAAGGACTGGAGCAATCCTATACCTGGGGGTGGTGTTTCAGTGTCTGCTCTAATTGGCTGGGAGAAGAACACAGAGTTTAATGGGGTCAGGAGTAGAAGAGCTGGAGTACAAAACCATTTTTCAACCTTTCTGAGTTTCAGTACACACACACATATATATATGTATATGTATGTGTGTATGTATGTATGTATATGTATGTATATGTATGTGTGTATGTATATATATTTATATATGTATGTGTGTATATATATGTATATATGTATGTGTATATGTGTATATATATGTGTATATATGTATATATATGTATGTATGTGTATATATGTATATATATGTATGTATATGTGTGTATATATATATATGTGTGTGTATATATGTATATATATATGTATATATGTGTATGTGTGTGTGTAAATGTGTAATGTTTTCCAAGTGTAACTAATCAAGAGCTTTGTATAAAGTAAGGTTATTGCCCTTCCTCTGGTGAATCATGACAGGTACATGCCTTTGTGAACAAGCATTATTCCTGTAAAGAGGGGGGCATATTTTCAATAGTACAGTAATCTCATATTATGAGGAATTAAAATACCAAAACTTTTCAACACAATCCATAGGGCAGATATGCTGAAATAATTAAGCGGCTCATTCGTTCTCATAATGTAGACCATACAGTTAAAGCATTTGTTTGAGGCTAAATCCTTTTTCCTTCCCAAGGTTGTTAGGGGGGTTGGGTTCCTGTCCAAGGCTGCAGAGCCTACGATTGTAGTCTAAATGTTTAAGGGAAGAGTGTGTTCATCAGAAGTACCCAGAATAACAATCCTCACAATAGCATTTCAAGAAAACTCACAAACCACTGTTCAATTCAGGTAAAGTCTTTGCCTCTCTGTTCTGAAGAAAAAAAAAATCTGCCAAATGCAATTGGAACAAAAATACTGCAAATAACTCACAGATGGTGTTTTTCCACTTAATTTCTCTCAGATTCATGTTTAAAAAAAAAAAACAGCAGAGCTATAAACCCTTTAGGCCCCTTTCATGGGGTGAGTCCCTTGAGGGTCATGAACATATCGCCCCCCTGATGTAGTTATGAAATTCACAAGGTATAAGCATAACATACATAAATAGCCACCACAATATAATATAATTTAAAACTTAAGGCAAATGTTTGATTGTTTGCAAGTTAAGCTGAAAACGTATAGGTGATAAAACATTTATATCTGTAGAATAATTAAATGTTTAGGTAAGTCAAAACTCAATTTTAATCCTAAATTAAATGATTTAGAAAAAAACAATTGGCACCCAGAGAAACAATATACAAATAAAATATGAACAAATAATTGTTGCTGATGTCTAGCTATTAAGGTGTGTAAAGATCAGCGAAGTCAAAGATAATATTGGTCGGCCCATGACGATGAAGTAAGTTCAGAAACTCGTGTTTTACAAATTTGTGTGCTACGAAGTCAAGTGTGTTGGCAAGAGGACTGATCTTCTACTGACTGGGATTTTTTCCGTGAGTCCTATGGAGAGGACATTGACAGTCTCACTGACTGCATTACTAACTACATCAACTTCTGTGTGGACATCAATGTGCCCACTCGGAAAGTCCGCTGTTTTCCCAATAACAAACCCTGGATTACCAGCGAACCGAAGGCCCTGCTGAACGAGAAGAAGAGGGCCTTCAGGGACTATGATAGATACAAGGCGAAGAGAGTTCAGAAGGAGCTGTAGGTGAGGATCAGAGAGGGGAAGAGGGCTTAAAGAGACAAGTTGGAGGACCAGCTACAGCAGGACAGTGTGAGAGACGTGTGGCAGGGAATGAAGAACATTACTGGGTTTAAACAGTCGAGTGATGGACCAGCCGAGGGAGGTCAGAGCCATGCCAACAAGTTAAACCAATTCTTTAACAGATTTGATAACGGCCCTATCAGCCTTCCATCCATGCTGGTTGCTCTAACATCCCACGTCATGAAAACCCTGAAGCCGCTAGTCCTCTCGCACCTCAGGCCCTTAGTAAGAACCTTTATGGATCCCCTGAAATTTGCCTACCAGCCTCTCATCGAAGTGGACGATGCTGTCATCTACCTGCTCCAGAGGGCTTACTCTCACCTGAACGTATCTGAGAGCAGTTTGAGAGTCATGTTTCTTGACTTCTCTGGTGCCTTCAACACGATACAGCCTCGGCTACTGGGAGGGAAGATGAGACAAATGCAGGTGAAAGTCTCCTGGGTTGTTGACTATCTGACTGACAGACTACAATATGTGTGGCTACTGAGCTGTGTGTCAGACCAGGTGGTGAGCAGCACGGGGGCTCCTCAAGGGACAGTACTGTCCCCTTTTCTGTTCACCCAGTACAACTCTGATACTTGGCATTTGTAGAAGTTCTCTGATGACTCTGCTATTATGGGGTGTATCAGGGATGGTCAGGAGGAGGAGTATAGGCGCCTGGTGGAGGACTTTGTGGGATGGTGCATGAGAAAACATCTGCTGCTCAACATCACTAAGGTGAAGGAGATGGTGATGGACTTACGGAAAACTAGGGCCCCCTCGATCCCTGTCCACATCCAGGGGATGGATGTTGAGATGGTCGGGACCTATAAGTACTTGGGAGTCCTCTTGGACAACAGGCTGGAGTGGGCTGTGAACACCATGGCCCTCTATAAGAAGGGACAGAGCAGGCTTTACTTCCTGAGGCGGCTCCGGTCCTTTAATGTATGCAGCTCACTACTGCACACTTTCTACCAGTCTGTAGTCACGAGTGCCATTTTCTATGCTGTGGTGTGCTGGAGCATGAAGGCTGGGGACGCTAACAGGATCAACAAACTGATCAGGAAGGCCGGCTCTGTGCTGGGGTTTAATCTTGGCACTGTCAGACTTCACAATGCTGAACTGGGAGCCAGAACACTGATCTCTACTAGCCAGGAATCATTTACCTGCCCTGCACTCTGCTTTTTGCACTGTTCATTTACACTTCCAGCGTACAATATTGTTTTATTTGCATTATTTATGCATTACTTGTTGTTGCGTGATTTATTTATATGTTCTTTGTGTAATTTCTGCTGTAGTATCGCAATAAATAAAGTACTACTACTACTACTACTGCTACTACTACTACGTACACGAGTCTGTAAACTAAATGTACGTAGGTGGTGAGTAACATAGCTTCTCTCTCCCTCGACGGGGTGGAGTGTATCTCGTGTAATTCCACCCCTAACCCCAGGCTCGTCAACGCTTCTCTAAAACTCCATTGCCGAATGGTATCATAAGCAAAAATATCACGTCTGGTAAATTTTCCTAAAATATTGTTTTGCAGCAAAACCTACGGCTGACATTTTGCAGAAGCGCTGTAATCGGTAAGAAACCCAAATGCTTTAAAATAATTAAGTTAATTAAACGGGCTATGTTTCACGAACTATCGAATAAGCGTAGTGCATTTCATTATTTAATCTCAAGTTAACAACCAGGATTCGCTGTCATGTAACTTTTGTTAAGAAACTAAGATTTGCTACGTGTCGCTCTCAGTCTGCAAACATTTTATCTTAGTTGCATTTCTCAATCACCAGTACTGTTGTGTGTTACCCATTGCTCACAGCAGCAGCTATTTTCCAAAGCACTTTCGTTTCATTTCAACACTCGGGTTTCATTCGTACAAATGATTTGTGACAGTTTGACAAAGCTAGGGGTGTTTTAATTTGAATCTTTGTAACGTGGAGTTACTTCCTAGTCTTGGTCGATATAATTTACTTAACGTACAAACATGTGAATTAAAAATGTTTGTTTGCATTTCATGTCATGTATAGATATTAGTATTTTAGGTAGCTTATGTTTTCTGGTAAGTGTTTTTGGTCGTTGAATGGGGCCTGTCGATTAAATTAGACGGAGCTATAAATCCCTTTAAGCTTCCATTAAAGTATTAAATAAATAAAAAAATAAAATAAAAAAAACTCTTTATATTTTTTTTATATATGGGCCGAAGGTAGGTGCAGTTAAACGAGGAATAATTAAACGTGTAAAAAGAACACGTTAGAACACGTGTCTATTTCTGAATTTCTTGATCCCCCCGATTGTCTGACAAATAGATACGTTTGTTAAATGGGTGGGAACAAATATACCGTTACAGTACCTTATATGAATGAGCCCTTGTAAGCGTGTCGCTCCTGTCGTTTGCTTGTCTTAAAATGCAGTACAAGTACAAACTACTTAATGTGAGGGTATTGTACATAACATAAATATATAAACTATAAAATAAATATATTTAAATATATAAATATAAACTATTCTTATCTTATTCTTTTGTATATGTATTTCTATATATCACAAATAAGCTTCCATTTATCAGCAAATGACTGGAGTAAAATGTACACACTACACAAACATTGATGTTAAACAAATTTATCTTAATGTTATTATTTATGTTGTGGATACGTAATGCAAAAAAATTAAAAGTTTTTGCAATAGATAGTTTCTGTTGCATTTCCTTCTAAGACGAAGTCTGGTTCTTCAGTGTAATATAGGTTCTGACTTGTGGCGTTTATGACTGATGATGAGGTAATTTCTTCCTGATTGATAGGGTGATCGGGGCCATGGCCTTCCTAGGCACGGCAGTGAGGAGGGCGCCAGTGTGTCGACCAGCCCTCCTGTGGCTTTGCAGAGCAAACTCCCGCTGCTACGGTGGCACCCCCGAGCACACCACCGAGAAGAGCGTCCCCTACAAGACCACGCTGAAGCAGAGCGCCGGCCTCAGCGGCCCTACCAAGCCTCTGCCCAAGTCCGCCAACGCTGTAGTGATCGGCGGTGGAAGCCTGGGCTGCCAGACCTTGTACCACCTTGCCAAGATGGGCATGACCAACGTTGTGCTGCTGGAACGAGACAGACTGACGGCGGGGACGACCTGGCACACAGCTGGTACTAAGTGAGGGGAAAAGTGTGTGTTTTGTCTATGCAGGTCTGTGTGCGTGTGTAAGGGTTCATGCCCCTTTTCCTTCCCTCTCAGGTCTGCTGTGGCAGCTAAGGCCCAGCGACGTGGAGGTGGAGCTCCTGGCCCACACCAGGCAGGTGGTGAGCGTGGACCTGGAGCAGGAGACGGGCCTGCACACGGGCTGGATCCAGAACGGAGGTCTCTTTATCGCTTCCAACAAGCAGCGCCTAGACGAATACAAACGCCTCATGTCGGTGCGTGACTAAACAACCCTGGGCCAGACTGAATGGATTGAGAAAGAGGGGATTGTGTTGGTGTTGTAATGTCTCAATGTAAAATTAAGTGCCCAGAAGTAGAGAGCAGCCATAAGTGCTGAACAAATGATATTCACCAAAGCTCTGGGACTGCGTTATTGAACACTATTGTTAGAGAACAAGAAGTCATTTTCTGAGAAGCTGAGAGGTGATTTTTAACTTAGTGATCCCGCATTTCCTTGTTTTGAGGACTGGATGACGCTACTGGCGTGTTTTTTTTAAGTTGTAGCTGTAGCCTGTAATGATTGGGTTATTTATTATCTTCCGCAGCTGGGGAAGGTGTACGGGATCGAGTCATACGTCCTGTCGCCTGCGGAGACCAAAGATTTGTATCCCCTGATGAATGTTGATGACCTCTATGGCACGTTATACGTTCCAAAGGACGGTACCATGGATCCCGCTGGCACCTGCACCACCCTGGCCAGGGCTTCTACCGCTCGGGGGGCTACGGTAAATGTTCCCAAAACTCCTTGCACTGAGATCAGCAGCTGCTGGTAAGAAACGTATCATGTCTTTTTTGCCTCAATGTAAATTTGTAGTTTTGGGTGAGTTTTCCCATTACTTCTCCACTATTCCTGGTATGCGGTGGAAAAATGACCAAAATTACCATTATATATATACAGCTCTGGAAAAAATTAAGAGACCATTCCAAAAATGTTTTTCTTAAATCAGCATCTCTACATGTATGGCAGCCATTCCATTCCTGTGTCTCTTGAATTCCAACACAGACACACTTCATTCAACTTAATGAGGTACTATCGATCTAATCTGTGATCACCTGAAACAAATCTTATTTAACGAGGAAAAATATGAAAACCACTGCTGTGGTCATCACTATCCTCTTGCAATAGGAACAGTACCTCAGAAGTAATGGGAATCAAAAAATAACTGTTGACCCTGCCAAAAGAGTTGAAAAGAGAACTTTTGACTGAGGAAAAGTGGTTAAATTCTGGCAGAGGTATTCAGTGATCATCAGGTTGCTTCAATCCTTAAAATTTCAAAGATTGTGGTTCATACGAATAAGGTCAAGCAGCAGACATTGGGGACAACAAAGCTACAGACCGACAGAGGGCGAAAACGACTCTCCACTGACCAGGATGACCGCCATTTGAATCATTAGAATGTCACTCAACAACCGTAGGATGACATCAAGTGACCTAAAAAAATGGCAAACATCAGCTGGGGTAAAATGCACAGCGAGGACGGTTTGAAACAGTCTCCTAGGGGGAGGGCTGAAGTCGTGCAAAGCTAAAAAAAAGTCCTTCATCAATGAGAAGCAAAGAATAGCCAGGGTGAGGTTTGCAAAATACCATAAGGATTGGACTGTAGAGGACTAGAGTAAGGTCATCATCTCTGATGCGTCCAATTTTCGGCTTTGCCCAACACCTGCTCATCTAATGGTTATATGGAGACCTGGAGAGGCCTACTAGCCACAGCGTCTCGCACCCACTGTGAAATTTGGTGGAGGATTGGCGATGATCTGGGGGTGCTACAGCAAGGCTGAAATCGGATAGATTCGTCTTTGTGAAAGCTGCATGAATCAAACCATGTACAAGGTTATCCTGGAAGAAAACCTGCTTCCTTCTGCTCTGACAATGCACTCCAACTCTGAGGATGGATTTTTCCAGCAGGACAATGCTCCATGCCTCACAGCCAGGTCAATCAAGGTGTGGATGGAGGACCACCAGATCAAGACCCTGTCAGGGCTAGCCCAATCTCTAGACCTGAACCCCATTGAAAATCTCTGGAATGTGATCAAGAGGAAGATGGTCACAAGCCATCAAACAATTTTTGCACCAGGAGTGGCACAACGTCACTCAACAGCAATGTGAAAGACCGGTGGAGAGCATGCCAAGACGCATGGAAGCTGTGATTGAAAATCAGGATTAATCCCCCGAAATATTATTGATTCAGAAATCAATAATATTTCAGGGGATTAATCCTGAGTTAAAGCATTAGTATTGTGTTTTAAAAATGAATATGAACTTGTTTTTTTTGCATTATTCGAGGTCTGAAAACAGCATCTTTTTGGTTATTTTGACCATTTTCTGAAAATAAATGACAATGTTTTTATTTGGAATTTGGGAGAAATGTTGTCAGTAGTTTATAGAATAAAACGAAAATATTAATTTTACTCAAACACATACCTATAAATAGTAAAACCAGAAGAACTGATCATTTTGCAGTGGTCTCTTTATTTTTTCCAGAGCTGTATATAAAATCTCCATCATGGTTTTTCACGCACGTTTAAATGGGCAGAAGTGAGATTTAGTGAAAAACATGTTTGTAATATACTTATTAGTATATCACTCTCTTTATTTAGAGTGATACGGATGCCTTAGAGTATTAAAGCTGGATATTTACTGAAGCAATTCAGGATAAGTGTCTTGTTCTTGAAACAGCATATGATATAAACCTGCGGTTTACTACTTACTAGCTCCAAGCTATACACTATGCCATTAAATTGAATGTTTCTGTAGCAATATAGCTCTCCCATTTCTTTGCAAAATGAGTACTTCATTCCGTTCATGTTTCTTTCACACAGTTTAAATTCATTCATTTTTGAGAGGTTGCAATTTATTCTTTAATATCGTAAGTTAGCAAATTAACAAAACCGCAAAAATATGCCTCAAACGTTGCATACTATGAGTGTACAGTAGGAGACCTGGAAATCTTCCATGCCATTATGCATTAGCATAATTTAGCTTTAGCTGTTGTCTACCTTTTGTTTGTTGTGTCAGTGATGCTCTAAAATCTGTTCTATTATATTTATGCGGTGGTCATTTTTCAATAACCTGGTTATCCCTGCTCAGGTGATTGAGAACTGTCCCGTGAAAGGTGTTCAGATCCACATGGATCATCTAGGGGTAAAGAGGGTGAAGGCGGTGGAGACTGCATATGGGACAATCCAGACACCTTGCATCGTTAACTGTGCAGGTAACATCTCTGTGCATCTTCCCTGGAGGATGTGAAGGTTAATCTTACCGTGGTTAATCTTTACCATTTAAAATGTATTTAAATAAAAATATCAAACTAAACTGGAGAGTGCTGAGACCAGGACGTAATCAAAGAACCACAGTACCATTGTACACCGGTAGAGGTCACTTGACATACGAATAACATAGAAAACAATGATTTCGGTGAAAGTCATTTCTAACCCTTTTACATTAGCTGTAATAAGTAAACACCTTTTATTCACAGAAAATCTCCAATTCTAAGAACCTTCCCATTGATCTATGACAACAATGGTATTATTTTGTAAAGTAATTTTAATTCAAAACGTTGTCTTAAATTTCTGGTTTTAGATGTGTAGATGTATTTATCATGTCATATTTGCCTTGCCAAATATGTGAGAATATTCTCATCTAGGTATGTTTGCTTCTGGAAAAAATTTGCACAAATAAAATAATCTATTTTTCTGTTCATTTTGAGTCAAAGATCCATGACAATCTGAGAAACTGTAAACTATAACTGCAGTCCATTCCATTTATACTGAGTTATACTGTGTGCTGGTGCAATGATTATATTATCCAGTGATTTGAGTCACATGCTGTATTGATTTAAACTAAGTAAACAGATTTGAACTGGAAAAGGGCCCGAAAGGGCAGGCTGTAGAATGAGCAATGGCTTTCCTGTGTCAAAAGAAACAAACATGTTATGACAAAAGACATTGATCTGCCTTGGCAGGGGTGTGGGCGGAAAAGCTAGGTCGGATGGCCGGCGTCAATGTGCCACTCGTCGCCATGCATCATGCTTACGTGGTGACCGAGAGGATCAAGGGCATTCAGGTGACCATGACTACAAACTCCTGTGCCATCTGGGGACTTCTTACACCTGACACCTGTCTCATGTCTGCACTGTTGTCACGTCAAGACTTTCCCACAGAATTGATATTTATTTATATAAGAGGAAATGTTTGTCTGTCCCCTTAGAGTTCTGTCGAAACATAAACAATCATATCATTTTATAGAATCCTTTCTGGTTCTCACACCAAACCTTTTCTCTCTTACCACGGTAACCCTTTCTGTTCCCCACAGCAAGATGTTGTTTGCATGACCAGCATGATCATGTACCATAGAATCTTGTCGAACTTTGTCACTGCTCCACTCATGCTGAGATAGAATCTTAAAGGAGAATAAAACACTATAGTCTCTCTAAAACATTATAATTACCACACCAACTCATGACATAATAACATAGTCAAACATTACATAATAAAATATGGTCAAACATACATTTCCACTCACGCCATAACACTGTATTTGTTTTCAGCAATGATACTGGCGCTAGGCCAATATAAATTGAACCTTTGCAGTCTTGGCTACTAGTATTTAAACCAGTGGGAGGTAATGTTTACCTAAGTAGTTGGTGGCATTACTAAAGTGGGTCATTTACATATGCATGCATTTGCTTAACTGAGGCGCAGTAAAACTTTGTTTTATTTTTTGTGCATCAACTTCAATCTGCACCAGAAAGTAGTAACATAACTTTTTGAACAGATTAGATCAATAGACTTTTGGTTTCAAGGCAGGTGCCATGTTGTATTCATCTCAGCAGAATTAGAAGCTGTATGATATACCGGAGGTGAACAGCAGGGGGCACTGATATATAATGCTGATCTATGTGCTGTTCGTATTGCTTGGGTGCAGTGAGGGCCGCAGGGAAGGGTCAATCTTTTGTCGCTAGAATGATATAACTAGGTTGGGCTGACAGTCAAGACCTTTTTCAGATCGATAAACTTATCAACCTTCGGCTAAACGAAAAGGGTCTAACAAATTATGCAATCTGCAAGTCAAACAACGCAGTAGTATAGGATTTGCCCTTCTCTGGAAGTGACAAAAACTAGTCTTAATGGTCCTACACTTGCCCTGATTATTCCAATTATGTGGTTATGTGTGTGGTGCCCTGGCTGGGGTTAATTTGAGACGGTGGGGCGCTGAGATGATGTATCTTCGGTTAAACTCAATGAAATATCACCACCTGGACTGCAATTATTAAAAGCAGGACTATGATGGGTTTATAGAAAATGCTCATGCTGTACACAGAGGTTATACTGTGGTACACACGGGGAACAGAGGCTTCATGTCTGTAAACTCCAGTGAGATTTTTGTAATGGACTGGGTGTGTTAGGGCTATGCTGCAGCAAAGAACAATCAGAGAGTCATCAGAAGGCTCTAGCACTGCAGAACTCTAGAAGTCCTACTCCAGATTCCTAAAGGTCTCTCTTAGGGACCCTCATACATTTTTAAGCAATGCTGTTTTGATTTAATTGTTGCTATAACATTTCTCAGTAGTAACTCACACTTTGTAGACTTGTAAGATGTATATAGAGATTGACAAAACATTTTCCATCTCCTTGTTAGAACATGCCTAATGTACGAGACCATGATGCGTCTGTCTACTTGCGTCTCCAAGGTGATGCCTTGTCTGTTGGGGGTTATGAGCAGAATCCCGTTTTCTGGGATGAGGTAAGATGTTGTGTATATCTGTCTGTGTATGAGTGAGGTATGCTTTCAGAATAGCGTGTGGGATAATGTATGTGTTGGTGCTTGAATGGTGTGTCTAAGTGTATTTGCATTTATGGTACTTATGTCACAAATGTCTGTTCTTAAGGTGACCCTGAATTGTCGAGCAGGATATCCACGTGAAACGTTAATAGATGCTCAAACCTTATCTGCTTACTGTTACTCAGTCAAATGTATATCATTTACTGTTAAAATGTAATTAACATACTATTTCATATTCCCAAGTATGGTGTTTGTAATGTAAATACTCCAAATTAAGATTTCACAGTATTATTAGAAATATATATTTTCACCCCAATTTGGAATTTCCAATAATGCCAATGGATCTCGGCTCATCACCATGAATCCAACCGCCACACACGAGGATGGTGAGGAAGTCTCCTCCAATCCCAGTCGCCTTCAAGCCACAGGTCTCTTTTCCATGAGACAAACCCTGCCTATCCACTCGCCCAAGTCCAGGCAGTGCTCTGCTCTCCCGGTTAGAATCGGCTTATGACACGAGCAGGATTCAAACCGGCGAACGTAGCACATAGGCCCACGGGCAAATGCCCTTATTGACTAAGCCACTCAGGAGGTCCCCAGTGTGGTTCACAGTCTTAGGAAATCCTCTAAACTCCATGAATAGTGTAAACTAAAATACCCTATCACATGCATACTCTGAACCCGGGTAACGCAATATAGATGAGGTTACAGTGTTGTAAGTCAACATGCTGTGGGTGTGTGAGGCAGCATGGGGACTATAAAAAAGTGACTCTTAATGTCACACTTAATGCTGGTGAAACAATAAACTTAAATACGCGAGTGACTCCTGTGCCGTCTGTAAAACTGGCTTTTAATGTTTTGTGTGGCACATGTCTGCACCCTGTGTTAATTGTGTAAGTTGTTTTTTTTCCCTGTATGTTTGTATAGAAACATAGACCAATCTCTAAAACGGTCAGCGTAGTAGACCGTTACAGCAGTGTAACCTCAGACTCAATGGCACGTGGCTGTTAATTCAAGCATTTCCTTTGGTGTGCAGGTTGCGGCTTCTACTCTTTCCTGTACACTTTGAGGAAATCACCATTCACTTGTCATCAGGATGAAGGAACAATGTATTGCTGTATGACTCTAGGAGAAGGCCTGCTCTCCACAGGGGGGGAGTGTATTAGAATGTACGTGTATGATAGCTGTCAGTATGCATTGAGCAGATGAAGGTGACCGTCCATGTGAATGGATGGGGATTCTCCCTCTGGGCCCTGTAGTTTCCTTAGCTTGTCTAGTCTTGTCGGCCTCCATCGGCTCTTCCTCCTCCTGGGTCAGTGTCGGTGTGCGACCTTCTCCGGGCTCCATGCGATTTGTGGGTGCTGGGGAAAGATCACTGTGCTCCCCACCTTAGCTGGCGCCCTTTCCTCCACATTCCCTAAAAGGAGTTGCTGTGAATGTACTGGCTCATGGTCAGAGTTCATATGAGCCACAGTATGGGAATCCATTTTTTCACTGGGGGGTTTTTAAAAATAGGCTCTCTTCCAAGCACGTACCTGGTTCAATTCCTTTCCTTTTCTCTTCTCCTCTCCTCTCCTCTCCTCTCCTCTTTCACATACCTCAGTATTAAATCTACAAATACATGTCTTATTTTACTCTTTAAAAAAGAAAAAAGAAAAACTGTATTCGTTGAAGGAAAAGCCCTGCACCAGTAGAACAACTGCTTCGCCTTCTGGGCATAATGATAAACGGCCGGCTGTTGTGACACCAAAGTAAAGGTCACTAATACCTGCAATCTCGTCACATTTATTTTTAAACTTGAACTTGCGGTTTCGCGAAATATATGCTGGCAGTTTTTGCAGGTTTCGTGTATTCAGCATTTCGCAGGCAGAACCTGTCAGCAACCACAGAGTATCTGACTAATTGGGCTGAGCCGAGCCCTGTGTCTCTATCTTTTGTTTCACCTGACAAGAGGAGACTCGGGTCATCTGTGAGTGTCTCGCAGAGCAACGGTGTCTATTGGATCTGTTGTGGAAGTGGTGGAGGAAATGGATCACCGTGCACTGTGTCAGAGGAAATTTATATTGCTACGTTTGCCTTGATCACACATCATCTCATGAAGTGTCCAACATTCAGGGTTATGAACTGAAAGTTGGAATGCACACTGGCCTATTGGATTTAGACACTGTCGGGTAAAGACCGTGGCGTGTATCATGTCTCTGAATGCAGGCAGCTCCGTGTCAGTGTGTTTGCATCTGCCTGGGTCATTCTCTCAATAAAGAATGAGACCACGCCGTTGCTTAGGTGGGTGTGGTTAAGGGTGCGGTCCACTAGGCTAAGGTAATGGCAGTGGTCATTTATTGGTCTTGCAGGTTTCAGACAAGTTTGCCTTCAGCCTGTTTGACCTGGACTGGGATGTCTTCATGCAGCACATCGAGGGAGCCATTAATCGAGTACCTGTGCTGGAAAAGACCGGCATCAAATCAACGGTCTGCGGACCAGGTATGGCCACACCCAGACATGTTAAGCCTCGCTCACAGCGCAAAATGTATCTCTTACGTTTAACGTTTTCTCTTTACCCCCTAACATCCACATCTATTGTGCCTTACATTTAGCGTTTTCTCTTTACCCCCTAACATCCACATCTATTGTGCCTTACATTTAGCTTTTTCTCTTTACCCCCTAACATCCACATCTATTGTGCCTTACATTTAGCTTTTTCTCTTTACCCCCTAACATCCACA
>JAOVYW010073461.1:0-17319 GCA_025775045.1 Hiodon tergisus
CCCCCCCCCCCCCCCCCCCCCCCCCCCCCCCCCCCCCCCCCCCCCCCCCCCGGCGAATAAATCTAAGTGTCTTCTGGCGTCAAACAATCTCAATAATGCAGACCTAGACAAGCTTTTAGTCTAGTATTAAAAACTGCAATAAAACAATGAGCTAGCTGGCAATCATCCACTCCCCTCTCAAGTAACCTACACCTTCACACCAACCAAGGATGCCACTCAAAAATAAATTCTGCATCCTCCATTTCTTTTGATGTACGCGACTGAATTTCAAGATTCTGCTATCTGTCATTCTGACAAAATCCTAAAACCGGGCAGATGTCCGTTTGTCCGCCCGCACCCTCTTTTTGTCCATCCACCTAATCCATCCTGGAGAGAAGCTCCCACAGAATTTTCCCACAACTTTTCTCTCTGTGAAGTTCTTTTTGCCCCCTCTGAGAGCGAGGCAGACAGAAAGAGAACAATGCAGTGCCTGTGGTGGAATAGAGTACTCCATTATTCATGCAGAATTGTACAAAGATGAGCCCGTTCAGTTCTAGGCCCTGAAAGGCCGCTCTGCTCTCAGGTAGAGCTGGGGGAAATCTCTCAGTCTCTCCTTTTGGTCTCAGGGACCAGGCCAGCGCCTTCGGACAAAACTCCATATTTGTGAATTATGTTCATATGACGACAACTTCCGACTTTCTTGCATCACAGAAAAACAGAAAAACAGAAAAGTAAATTTTTTAACAAAACCTGAACCAACAACACGGGACACAATTTTTTAATAGTTCAGGCTCCCTGTACAAACTGTATGAAAAATTACACAACTTTTTAATTAGGTGAACACACTTCAAAGTGTACTGCGGGTTCAAGCTTTTTTTTTTAGGCAGAGCAGAGGGGAAAGCAGAAGTTTGAATGAACTAGAAAAGTGAATGAAGGCTGAAGCAGTTTGCTACAATGCAGGGCGCTCCATCATAATTACGCGGCGAAGGCACGCAGAGGCGATTGAAAAGCCAGCCCTCTGATTAATGAGGAGCTTGGCTAGGAAAGGGGGGGGCACACCCCTGAGATCCCGCACCGATCGACAGGGGAGTCATTCTGAATGTCCTACAGCGGGGGCCAGAGGGATGCAGCACTGCCTATTGTGGCACACGCAGGGAGGTCTCGGGTTCAAAGGCCCAGACTTGTGGGAAACCCGGCCCTGCCGTATAATATTCGCCCAGCTTCAGAAGTTTCCAATTAAGGAATGCAATTATGAGAGGAAAACAAATACAGACACGTTAACCGTTTGATGAACGGCGGTGCGCAACTACTGTTCAGAGGCATACCTAACCCACATCCATCCACTCCTGAAAACGTGTGCATTTGAACATTAAAATCATCAGCTTCTTTCACTGCGATTCTCACCGACAGTCCACCTACACCACAGCAAACGGCTTGGCTGTGCGGAGAGTCAGCGGGCCGGCTCTGGACGGGGTGCGAACCTCGGCGACATTAGCACAGCTTTGCATTGATAAGGGCAACTCTTCACAACGAGGCCCTGAAAATAACCGCAGGAGCCCTGACTCCAGGTTCCTCGGCCGTCACTCTGGTTAACCCAGAAAGCACGCTGCGCGGCAGAGGTCGGAAAACAAAACAAGCCACGCTTTTCCCTTGTCGTTTGCAAATATATCAGTCACCGGTTTTGACCGAAATATTGTCCTGGAACCGTATAACTGAGCATTTCACCCGTGACGGGTAGACGGCGGCAGCTCAAATCTTCTTTAAGTTTTGTCACGTCTACGAAGAAAGGCTCTTGAATGTCTCACTGCATTCGTAAAAAGCCGCGATCAGATGTTCTTCCTCTGATTTCTCCTCGAATCAAGCAACAAATTTAGCCGTCCATGATAAACGTGTGAAAAAGGAAGAAGAAAGTGACTTATGAGCTGGATTTCACAGGTCCAAATCTGGCTCGTGTCATTTACAGGTTGTGAGCAAAAACATTTTTTTTTAAAGCACAGTGTGCATTACAGATGCAGTTGTACATCTGTACTCCGGGGAGTCCATTATATTTTATTATATTAATTTGCGACAAAAAATGTCCTCCATACTATGGAAATAACACTAAGTTATTACTGATAGGGCAGAAATACTATCAAACAGCAAGGGTCCATTCTGGGTCATACTATAATACTGGCACACTATCGGATGTCTGAAAGCACTCATAGTGTATTAAGAGGCATTCAAATTATATACATACTTGCATGGTCCACCCAGGTGGATATAAACAATTTATCCAGTTTAATTACACTTTTATATGCTGTATAACGTGCATTAAAATCTGCTGGGAAAGGTTCTGCGCTACGACGCTAGCTCCACAACCCACCTGCTCCAACACAAATATCAGTTCGTTCCAGTTCAACTGAGAAATTCTGAACTGAATTATTGACATGCGTAACACCCCCCTCCCAGTACAGGTTGTCTCAAACATTTACACAAGAATTCTAAATAGTTTTAAATCACTTAAAATATTAGTAAATCAATATTTTGTTAAAACCATTCAATGCATGATTTTGTAGTTTAAGGTATATGCATTTTAGAGCATTTCAATATGACATAGATATGCACACAAATACCTTAGAATTGTTATGAACTAAAAGCATTATTGTACCAGGGGAATATACAAGACTGGCTGTAGCACATTTATTTAACATGCAATTAAAAAAACAATGAGTTGGACCACTAACACGGTGATATTCGCACCGCGACCGGACCCAGAGTAAGTGACTGCATGACCTCACTAGGAAACCATTCGCACCATGTGATAATCATTATCACGGCACGCCCAGGTGAACGAGGAGCGCTGGAGATGACCCAAGACTCCTTTGGCGTTGGTTTGAAAATCCCGACCGTCGACCATGGCAACAGCAGGCTCGAAGACACACCCGGCAGCAGGTCTCGTAAAGGATACAAACTGGAAAGGATTCCAGGAGACTCGTGCCAATACATACTCCCCAGGTTCAAAGTCCCCTCCTTAGCTAAAAATTTAAGAATATCAAAAACTATTACGCTAATGCTGAAAATCCAGATACAGATCTGATGTTATTCCTTTTGGTTCAGTTCAGAGCAGTGTTTAAAAAGACTCTCTACCCATAAAGACAAAGATCTTAGTTCTGGCTCCTCTGTGACCTTCTCACTGGACACGCTACGGAGCTGCCCGGGTCTAGAAGCAGAAGAGAGGAAGAGAACAGGTGAAGTTACTGTGCCTTCATCTCTCCTGGCCTCTGATCACCTCTCCTCACTCACACCTATAGGTGACGGTATTCCCTGCACCACCCTCTCTTCTCTAATGAGCCCACACACTCCAACACGCCAACCAAAAATTCAACTGGTCGAAAGAGTATAACCTCCAAACTCGGCAAGTGTTGACTGTATAAATTAACGATCACATGTTCACATCTAAAGCATTGTGGTGAGACTCAGTCATACCTCAGGGCATACATATTGTTCACTCATGGTGATATGCAGAGTATGTCACAAACGACATAAAAGAGTATCAAACTTCAAAGTATAGGCCTAATGCACAATGCATGCAAGTGTACTGGATTCAGTGCACCAGCCAGATTTCCTGATCCCTGGTTGATAATAATAAAGATGTAGGCTGCTAACAGAGGAATGCCGGTAGAATGTTTGTTCACACCGCCATGACAACACAGTGACATCTCACCTTGCGAACACCTTCCCGTGCGAAATCGACGAAGGCGACAAAGGAACAGAACAGAACCATCCTATGCATAAAACCGCCTTACGTCAACCGGGCAGGGACAGAGCGGCGAGGAAATAGAAACAGAACTTTTAAATAGCTTTGTTTCGGTTTTTAAAGACCCAGTCAACGTGTAAATGTTACTATTAGGATCCCGGGGGCCAGGGGCGACTGCAGAGGGAGTTATTTATAGTTGGAAGCGTTAGTGCTGCTTCACTGGCCACATTACCGCCGATGATGGAGTCTGCAGCGCTATACGGCGTAGGACATCGCATGCGATGTTACAGAAGAAACGAGACGCGCAAACTGACAGACGCGTGGGCTGGAAAACGAGGTTTATGTGGAGCAGTGCATCCGGTTGGCTACTTGAGTTAATTAATTTATTTATTTATTTATTTTTAAAGACAACGGATAAAGTAGACGCTAATGCAACCTGAAGCGCGTTGCGTAACGGGATCCACAGGCAACAATGGACAATTCCCCTGGAATTGGGGTACTTTTTTGCTGGTCCGTAATCATGCACTGGAACCATGACAATAAACAGCACAGTAGAAGGCCACATTAAAAATGACCGCCAAAACCAACTAATCGTTTTATGCACTTTTTGGTTATTTTAAACCAGGTCAGCTGATTTATATTGTAAGAACTGCGAAAATGCCCGTATGTGTATTTTTGGACAAACAATGTGTCTGACCTGGTTGGCTTGGCCTTTTGCGTAATTTTCCGAAGTACTAATATTTACTAAACATTTACCAATTCTAAATTCTAAACAATTCTAAACATTCTGCAACCCTAAACATCACGTAAAGCGAACAGCATTCGTTCCAATAGAAAGTGCATAACAAAGCCAAAACTGGACAGCAAACATGACTGGCTGAGCCATTCGCTCTGCTTCAATATCAACACCATTTTAAAAGAACAAACACCTGCTTCTGAATTCCTTTTCAGCCAGGAATTTGGGTTTGGGGGTGCCAAAAACCCAGGAGGAGAAAGCAGTGGTATCCTGGTCATCCATTTGAAAAAACGCACAACTCTGTTTTTACAAAATGTGATACAGATTTGACTTAAATACATGCCTTCTAGCTGACGATATCCCATACGTGCACTACGCAATCTCAGCGTTGTGTCACCGAGCCACGGGCCAAACCCCCCCACCCTCTTACAACTGCAGACGCCAAGTGGATATCTGATTAAGTGAGCATCGCTTACTCTGCTTTTGCTCAGGATGATGGGCAGACAGGCCCAAACCATATGGTGAGTTATAGCCCTGGGTTGTGACCGCACCTCAGATCAACACTCCAGCTACGTTACATCATCTATGCTCTCCCCCAAGTAGAGGAGCAAGACCGTCAGACAATGGACCGGGCCAAATAACACACAACACTCCCAACAATTGCATGCTTCCCAATCTGGATGTCACACACAAAGAGGGAGAGCCAGGATGACACACTGCATGAAATCTACGCATACACAAAGACAAGTCAAGCAAGCTACATTAGAAATGGCCACAACATAAGATACATGAGAGGCAATGCATTTAGCATCACACAGTTAGTGGACAAAAAAGGTAACTTTCACTAAAACACATATTTCTGCAAAATTAAAAATAAAACAAACCCGCTGAAAGTGGAGGGCTCTATCACTTCCTCTTTTATCGATTATAATATATTACAATAGCAGGTTATATTTACTGCCATGAGCTCTGCTGAAAAGCCCAAGCTATTCAAGCAGAGCTCCTATCAAAGCAACAGTCACTAGATCTCCAGTGGCAACGATCATCTGACAACTTGTTGCACGTGGCACTGGTATTTCTTCAGATTTAGGTAGGTAGCAAACACAAGACAGAAACGTGCCTGGCAATAGGCATATTCTCTGGCTATTTCAGGAAACCATTAACGTAAATGCAAAATTCTCAGATTGGCCATATACAGTTCAACAAATAAACCCGACAATCAACACGCAATTGTCGATTTCTACGCTATTTTCTTCACAAATTTAAACCTTGGATTTTAAACATAGTGCCAATTCATTATGATTGACATCAGTCATTCTGATAAAAGATGAATTTGCCCATTACCATCTCTACCGCACCGAAACATAACCATGGTAAATGATCATGACGGCACTACGTAACACTACGACTTTACTGTGGTATTAAATAACTTGAATTTTACTTTTTATAGGGGAACCAATGTCAGAATATATTGGAGGTTACTTGTGACTTAAATGCTTACTAAGATTATCTCGTTGTCTTTAAAAGCTTGCAAACGTAACAAGCCCATTATATTTTAAAAAAATTAAATCAGTCAATCCCGAACTTACTGGTTGCTAGAGTGCAAAGACTACCTTGCCTAGAAGTGGTGTCACCGGCCGACAACATAGGAAGCGGAGCGGCGTAACGTTACTCTCCAACCCACAAAACAGACAGTCGTCTTTGAAAATATTTACCTAAACGATTCGAAGGCAAAGTAGTGTTTTTATTCTCTCAAGAAAGATCTATAACAACGAAACAATTTTCTTCACCGGTGCAATTACGTCCACTGAATAGCACGGTTCACCGAACCAATGTATGCCCAAATTAGACTTTACTACACAATAAAACCACAACTGGGTCAATTTGCAAAATCAATCGTTTGAAGCAATGCAGTGATAGAAATAGGTAGTCTACAAGCCATCTGAAATTAAAAATCAACATACACTCGCGTACATCATTTTTTTCAGAAGATCAATATTATCTTAATGATGCTTAACATGTAGTTAATTCTCCAGCACTGGATTAGTTGTGAAAAATGGTAATTATTTAAAATGTAAACATTTACATTTTTTGACCAAACCGCCGAATATATCAAGCCTGACAGTGGGAGAAAAACGTAAAAAATAAGTACATTCTTCATTTTAATCAACAGTCACTAAAAAATAGTCACTCAACGACCCATTCTCTGGTGCTGTCACTGAGAATTTACATGATAAAAATGAGAGGACTGAAAATGTGAGCACAGCCTATGTTGACATCGCCCTCAAAGAAACTTAAAATCGACTAAAAGCCTAGAATGAATAAACTGTCTGGTGCTATTCTCATTATCGGCTGATTTAGCATGGACACCATCGCCTTTCTCATGAGAGGCTTCTAAACCAAACCCTCACAAACGCTTTGAAAGGCAACGCAAACAGTGTCCAGCATAGCCCGTCCTAATAAAATAAAAAATACAATTATTTAAATTTGCCGACACTCACCTCTTGCAATCTTAATGCAAGATATTCCCAGCTCAATTCCTCGCAATCATGCACACACGTCCGTCGTGCTCTCCAATTCCTTCTTTCTTCCCCACTAACTTATCTTTCTCAAGCTATTGTCAGGCACATACGAAACTGCTACATAGCAACGCCCGCCCACCACGCCTTCTACCAAAACGCAACTGGTCACTCTAAAAATCTACCTTTCAGCAATTGATTTTGCTGAAAGTCTGTCTTGTAGAGAGGGCGGATCCCGCAGTAGAAAATCAAATGCAGTCACTTCGTTCTGCGTGAAGACATGGCCGACCACTGATGACGTTATCTAAACTACGTCATTTTATAGACTCTGCTTTACTAAATATAATGACGTCAGGTTAGAAAAAATTAAATTGGAACTTTTAGTTAGAGCTTATTCGGTAGTTTGATAATATAAATATGTGTTGAACCTATCATGCAAAACAGCCCAAAGTACAAATTAAAAAACGAGAAGTCTGACAGAAACGAATGACTGTAGACACAGAACACTGAATTCAATAAAAAAGAATTTAAAAAATAATATAACCAGAAAATAAACCTATATAATCAGATTATAAAACCAGACAATAATGATACTAAAAAACAAGACCGTAGACATTAATAAAAAGCCAGTTTGTAAAAAAAAATTTTTTTAACGGGTTTTAAAATAAGACACGGCTTTTATACAATCTGGGAGGCTGTAGACATTTGTAAATGAACTAAGAAGGCAATTAAGTAAGTGCTTAGATCCTCAGCAGTGTACTCAGGCATCAGTTCACGCCTTAAAAGTAATCAATAATATTTTTTTTAAATTCGAAAAGCACCTGGCAAGCCAGCGTAGCGAGGCAAGAAATGTGACTTCTCGTGCTCATGAGTTTTGCCACATACATTTTGCATTAATTGGAGACTGAGAAGACCACATAAGAATTTTAAATATGGTTGATTGACTGATTGGGTTACTCTATGCATGCAATAAGCAATGTACACTATGATGTTTAATTTAAATGTATTACTCCAAATTAGGGAGACCACGAGAAACTTAAAATATGTGAGACACTAATAAACTTAAAATATGTTGTGTAGCGAGACACAAGTATAAAGTATATGGAGCAGCAGGTGCATAGATAGCTTTTGATAAAAGGATTGCATATTCGAATCCCAGAAGGTATCTCCAGTTGCATCCTAATGAAAAGCACTTAATCTAACCTAGGTAACACCCAGAATGCAAGCAACTAAATTACTCTGGGTAAAGCAGTATGCTAAGCTAATTTATATCGTTGAGTAGTTTTATGTAATGATTTCAAACGCTTTCTTTATAGAGCAGCAGTGCCACAGTGTGGTAAAACTACAAAAACTTGTAACCAGGAGGTTTCAGGTTTAAATCCAGAGAGAGAGAAAGGAACTTAACCGGAAGTGTAAAATCCATCTGTGGTCTGGAAGCCGTCTCCATTAGTGTCTACTAGGTAATTGCGTCTGCTAAGAATCACAATAATCTTAATACGATTGCTATAATTGCATCAAATATAAGCGCACTTATCACATGTAAAATTGTTTGACTTTTGTTTTTATTGCGAAGTTCGGACCAGACGATTCTTATCTCTTTTCATTCCTGTTCCCTATAAGGAAACCTTTACCACTTTAGCCAATGCTTTTGTGAGAATGCAATTGATTTATGATAAGAACTATATAGACCGGTCTCGGGAGCAGGCTCTTATTTACTTTAAAAAGCCGCGCGTCACATTAATTATATGATCTTTACTTGTGTACTTTTATCAATTCTCCATTTGACCAATATTAACTTTAGTTTTATTGCATTTGCCAGATGGGTTTAAATACAATGGTTTAGATAGAAAGGATGCATGGGAATTTTGAAATGCATGCGTGCGCACCGCTCTAGTGTTTTTTGCGTCCTCTACCGGTGTCAAACGACCAGTATCTGTGTATCTTTCAGTGCAGGCATTTACGACTTCCGTATCGTAGTAGAGCACCCTCACAGCTCTTCGCTGATGTCTGGAATTAACGTAACTCGAGCGGTTTAAAGGGCAAGGTAGCAACATTAACGTTGTCTAGCCCATTCAATAGTACCAGAAGAGGGCGAGCTATAGGATTGGAATGGCCGACCTAAACGTTTCTCTTGCTCTGCTTGCGATTATTGTTTTTCTTAGTGAGGTGACCAGGACGACTGCCAGGAAGTTGTTTGCAAAAACGAATTATGTTATTTATCTGGTGGAAATAATATCAACGTTTCAGCTATGCGCCTGCACCCATGAGCTCAAACTTCTAGGCGAGTTAGGCCGAATCGAGGCACAGATAGGATTGACTCTAACTTACCTCATCTCCGTGGTCCACGCATTGACATTCCACGGTGCGATTTGCAACCCCTCTGCTGCTCTGGAGCACGTTTATCGGAGGAACCTCGGCGGGAAAAACGCCATGGCACGAATTGCTTGCCAGTTTTTTGCTGCTGTGGTGGCACGTTCTGTGGTACCATACATCTGGGCTATGGGACTCTCCGATTTGCATCTCAGGCATAAACTGTTCGGATATAAATGCATAAGTCCCATTCATGCCACGCTACTCAAAGCTACAACCGTTGAAATGGCTTGTGCATTTAGCCTGCAAACTGTGGTCACACACGTGCACATTTTGGACGAAAAATATCGGATCCATGTAATCGCGGCTGTCATCACAACCTTGGTCTATGCAGGTTTGTTGATACCGGTTAATACCCTTTAATAACCAAGGAGTAGGTTGTAGGACAGTTGCTTTTGGCGTCCTAGTTTTAATTGCAGTGTCTATTCATTCACGAATTTTGCCGTTCTATATGTTCAAAATAATTATGAAACTACACCGCTTCGAAAAGCTTGGTTTTTCGTCTGGCGAGAACCCTCAATACAGCACTGCGTCGGTACGATTGTCCAAGTGGAAGATTGCCCTCACAAAAAAAATCACATCGCTATTTTTGTTCTCTGCCGAACCTGTAAGCTTAATTAATATTATGCTGTTCTCGACGAGGAAACGAAAATCGTTGATTTGGAAACCAGCTGGAATCTTGTAGGACCATTATGTAATGTTCGTATTTGGAAAGCGATACCAATATTACGATTATATAATTATAATATCTATTATCTTGTCCAGGTTGGTATGTATTTATTGCTGTTGAAGCTCACTTTTTTAATATAGGTGTACAAAATAATACTTAATGTAAGCAAATATACAACAGTATTTAAAAAACCGAAACCGTCGCGATCGATGTTTTTCCTATCCACAAACGGGTGTTGTACTAATAACATTGTTTTTAGGTTCTTGCTTTGTAATGAATTTCTTTTATTTAGATCCAAAACTTATTTTTACTCGCTGGTGTTGTATTTTAACTCTTACAGGAGGCAGTGCTACCGGTGCAGTTTTCAACCCAGCTCTGGCCTTCTCCACCCAGTTTCCCTGCAGTGGAAATACGTTCGTGGAGTACTCATTTGTTTACTGGCTTGGACCAATTTTGGGTAAGGCTGTGATTTCCACAGTAAGAATCTTAATTAATAGCTAATGGTTTGGGAGGATATCGCAAGCACAGATCAGTGGTGTGACTGCAGATTGAGGCTGAGCTAGGGAATGACAGAGCTGTTTCAGAGTATCATACCTCTAGTGAATATGGAAAAGTGTTTGTTCATTCAAGATTTGTTTTTCTTTTTTCTCTCTCCAAAGGCATGATCAGTTCTGTGCTGCTATTCGACAAGGTCATCCCACAGTTATTGGGGAAAAGCATGTATAGAAAAAACTTGGATTTTGCTACTTTGGAAACCAAAAAGACAGAGTGAAATATTTTAGGCATGCATACATACATAGATGGAGACAGACGGACTAAAGTACAGTTTCCAAGTATCTTTTTTCAATTTCTTCTTAAATTCAGCATTCTTTGATTACAACCAAGTGCTGTTGATAATTAGTTAGGTTATCAAATAATTAGTTAGGCGATTATCATCTACTTTACAGCAAATGAAGTTATTCACTACCTGCATGCTACATTCATCAGCAGTCTTACGCGATGGAACAGAAAGGAAGTCGTTAGCATTACTGCACAAACATTACTGCAATTAGTCAGATTAATTAGGAATCATCAATGTAACCAACTAAACATTAATATAACCTACTTCGTGTTTAATAACTGCGGTTATTAACAGCAGTAGCAAGGATGAGTGAGGAGAATTAAAAAACTACAAATCCAGTATTGTTTAAGAGAGGGCTATATTGGTTCAAAGCACAATAGAGAACACAAAAACAGGCTGGCGCCAAATCAAAACATTGACAACCTGCTAATCGCATTTAATAAAATTGTACGTTATGGTTTTTTTTCTAAGAATCATATTTCTTCTACTCAAAAAGATAAAATACTGTTATGTTAACTGCGATTAGCAGGCTGCCAAAGTTTTCATTTGGTCCCTGCAATAGTTTAGGATCTGGACATAAGTAAAAAAAAAAAAAACATACCTCAGTTTCAGAGTGCAATGTGCTTAACTTTACATGCTACAAGTTATGATTATACTATAACTATATAGCATAGATAAAATAATGCTAAAGGCACAAAAGAGACGTCATTTTTGGTGCCTAGGAAAAAAACATCACTGCATTATGATAAACTGAAGTACAGTTGTATTTTTAAAATACACACAGTACATTAGATTAGTGCATTTGCACTAAAGATATTTGCATTGGTTTGCACAGTGTTCTTAAAAAAGGAGACACCAACAAGTAATTTACCTTCAAAGACTTGACGTGAGTGAGTACTCCAAGGTCATTAACATTGCGTTTTCCTTAGATGTTTGTTGCTTGTGGTTTACCCGTTAACCTTAGGCAGATTCCAAAAACATTCCGACAACGTTAATGTATTTTGATTCACGCTGACAACAATTAATGGTGCATAAAGATAGCCACCATTTTGAATGTAACCTTTAGGTATAAATCGGTGAGTTTGAAGGGCAGTGCCAAACCATCAAGCCAGATTGTTTTAACATAACTGATAAAACTGAATAAGTTTTATACTGTGTTTATACTGGTCGGAATACTCTCAAATAATAAAATCCATTTAAACTGTACCGGTCGTGATAAAAGTCAATCAAATGTTTACAACTATCCCGGATGATAGGAGTGCAGCATAAGCTGTTTTATGGAGAACAATTTGGATACAGTATGGCTTGATTGATTTGTTACACTGACTTTTAACACTGGAAACAATAAAAATGTGATATCGTATTAGTTCCGTCGATTTGATTTCATTGTTGCCGGTAAAGTGACTTCTGCCGTAACGTAACAGCTAATTGGGGGAAAAATGTTTATAAACGTTTAAATAAACCTTTATATTCAGTCATTCTATATTCATGCCAAGTTGGTCCTTATTTCACTTTGACAGACTCATGAAGCCCGTGGACCACATTCCATTGATAAGGGAGATTTGAAAGTATGAACAAATATTCCAGGGAACAGACTAGTTGGAAAATAAAAACCTCTAGGGGGTGGGATGCACAAATAATTTTAGATAGGACAGGAATGGTAACCAAACTAGAGATTTCTAGTTTAGTAAGTTTAAGTATTTATCTCACTGTATGGTCTGTCTGCATTTGAGCGCAATAGAATCTGTGAGGCATTGCACCATGCCGTTCTGGTCATTTCATTATCTAGAGTTTAAAGTCCCCTTTCCAAGTGAGATAAGTCAACCTGTCTTTCCAAAGTGAAATAAGCTTATCAAATGGCAGTTTAGCGTTTAGACTAGGACATGCCTGCTTGATTATATATATTAGTACTTATAGCTGAATACATACGTTTTTCTTTCTACAAATACTTGGGTAAAAATGGGAAAAACGTAAATTATTTAGGCATACACCCCGCAGTAACCTTGAAATGTTACCAATTTTTACCAAAGGATGAGGAAGGCCAGAAATGCTTACTTGAAAGTAGAACGAATGGGCTTTAGTGGTGGGTGGTAAACAGACGACAGACACAGTTCAACAAAATTAAAATGCAAGCCATAGAGAGAACTACATACCAATCCAGATAACGAGAACTTCACCCTGACAGAATACAACGCGTCATTGCACTGCAGACACAAATTCTATACAAGAAACACATGGCAACCAAAAAAAAAACTATTTTCAATTATTGTTGTTCTAACTCCCTCCGCCAAGCCCCCAAACCTCTTCCCGTCATCTCCCATCTGCCTAAAGTTCTCTTCTAGAGACTGGAAAGACTCAGGCAAGCCTGAAAGAAGATCCAGCACATGTGCTTAAGACTTCAATACAAGTACAGATGCCTCAAACATTGGATCCTGATTACACCAAGGATCTCCAACCACACGTCCAGGAACATCCATGGACGATTTGACATTGGGTCCTCAGAAATATCATAAGGAATACAACAAAAGAAAATTAGTCCATACCACTATATCATTTGAAGGCTTTAATATGATCAAATGCCTTGTTATTTGCATAAATGAATCTCAGCTAAACTGGAGACTTTCCCCAGAGTTTAGTGTAGTTTTTGTATGACTCGTTTCAATAATTTACAACCCGGTGTCTTGAGGAGAAGTAACAGTTAGCATACGCAGTAGCTGAACGGTAAACTTAATTATTAAACCGTATCCTTAACTCCGGGCCACGGAAAACAACTCCCAGAGTCGGAAAATACAGCAAAACATTAAACCAACAGCCAACTGAGTTTGGAGCAACTTTTGTGGAATAAAAACCCGCAGACACAGCCGGGATGCTGCAGAACGCAAACCCATAACATCCCTCAATGTTGGTACTTCAGACCAGGGAACAACTCAATATGGCTTTTCTTATCCAAATGAAGATTTTGATAAAGCCTTTATAGCCATCACTGCAGGTTTGTTTACTTTGAATCATTAATGTTTAGATTTTTATACTACCAAACAAACTTCCATCGGTAGAAAAACTATTTTTTTTATTCAACAGATTTCATACAAAACACATTGAGCTCACCCTGAAAGGAACTAGTTCTGACCTTTCAGGTCTAACTATTACATTATAAATCAGAGCAACACGGACAAGTGCATTGTTATAAATGGGAAAAAAGCAAACTGATATTGACGTTGGCGCACCGTCGCACATAGCTTCAAAAGAGGACAATCAGCTGGTGAACGTTTGATGCCGTCTACACGGGAAGCGATTAGGCCAAGTGCACAGAATCTGATCCCCATCTCTTGCCATCCGGCCCCTTAAGTGCTCTTATTGGCTGCGAAAAGCGTTATTCTCCATCTGTAAGAAAGGATCAAATTAACTCAGCTGGAACAGTCAGGAGAAATAGTGATGACGTGTACTGACCATTGCAGTTCTCCCCGAATAGAATAACATTGGTCCAGCATAATATGACCTATTCAAGTTGATATGTGAGAATACGCTGCTCATTTGTAGAGCAATCCAGGATGGGTAAAACTTGGTTGGGAAAAGGTTCTGATTGTTAGCAGAACATGCATACCACCTTCCAAATCCACCCCCTTTCATAATGAGCAAAATAAACCCAGAAAGGACATCCACAGCTCTGACCACACGGCTGATGTCAAACCAGCCCAGGATAAGTTAACACACAAATGACCACTGGCAAAGGGAATGTGGCCACTGAAATGTAAAGTTTCTCTCACCAGTGGTCCACATCTGCATCCTCGAACTGCCCGGCCACAGTCGAACCGGTGTCCACTTCCATTCCATCTTGAGAAAGGAACAAAGAGCAGGCCATGAGATACAACTCACATAATCTACAACCAAAAGGCTAAAGTACCATCGGAAATAACCAGCTGAGGTCACATGCTTGTGGAATACTAAGGGAACAGAGGTCAAAGCTCTTGCCTGCCTCCTAGTCGGGGCACAGGGTTGAATAACCGATGAGCTAAAAAGCCGTTTACATTTAGATTTAATGTTTTTCCTCTTAAATAACACACATACTATACGATAGAATCCAGCTATCCAAAGATTTTTCTACAGCAGGACCCATTACCTCCCAAAAACACAAATGTCAGCAATTTAATGTCAGTACTGACATACTAAAGACTCACTGCAACATTCAGTAAGAGGACTCTACTACTTAAAAAAAAACGTCAGGCCGTTTTCAGCACGGTACATTGCGTCTTTACTGAAGAACAAGGAAAAGTACAGGTTAAACATCAGTGACTGTCCGCACAGATGTGTGGGCTGAAGCTCAGAGCAAAAAGAGCAATGGAACCACATTACAGAGATGGAGGTCAATCTACAACAGTGTCTTCTGGGAACCAAAAAAAAGTTTGAAGGAGCGCTCATAGACCGACCGTCAAAATCTGTGGGCGCCTCCTCGGTTCGGACCCCAGCCATGTGAAACTGCTGCGCCACTGACTCAGCCAGCATGCCTTCCAGCCGTTCCAGCGTGGCCTGGCCCTCCACAGTCAGATGGGACAGGCCCTCTTCATAGGTGTAGAAGGTAGGCAGGTCCCCCTGGCCTTGCTCTGCGGGAGAGAGGCGGGGCAACGTATAGTATGCAAAACATACAGTATGGCAATATAAGGTGTCTGGATGCACTCGTTAGACCCTACATACACAGCCAAAGAGATCCAGGCTTTCTTTCTACGCTTCTACTGCCGATTGTAAACCCACCTCCTTAGGTGCCTAGATTATGAATTTCCCATTCAAGTACCAGAAAAAGGGACGCTGAAGCGGTTTATCATGAGACTACAAGGAAGACCCCATTAGCACAGATGTTTAACTCCACTTACACTGATTATGTACTCAAGTGTTTGATTACCATATGTTGCCTTGCCGCATTTACTCATTGAAAGCAATATTGGATAACCTTAAGCCACAAAGCGTAAATTTAAGAAAGTCTACCCACCCGCCTCCTCTACGTCATACTCCTCCCCCTCAAAGTCGTCGTCTGAATCTTCATCTTCTGGGTCGGGGTGCAAGGCCTGACACTCGCACATGGCAGAGAACATGGGTTCCACTAGAAATAAAATGAAAGACTAACATCAGTGGCACTGACCTAAAACGTGAATTCCAGTCGTGCAATACGAGGCCGGTTTTTCTTAGAACCAGGAAACTCCGCACCCTTCATTCAATGCGCCACTAACATAGCACTATGCAAAAACAATGGCGGTAGAAGGCTCTGAGAGTGTTCCAGCTGCTGGCTGAACAGCTGACCACTCACTAGTAGTGTGCTGACTAATCTATTAAACACCATGGCCTGCTACTCCACTAAATTGCATTGATTAGCACAATTTTCCATATTTGTGTGCAATCTCCAACATCTCCTTCTCAGACTCCCACTGTAACTTTGGGGAGTGGCTGGCCGGCTAGTTACAGAAACTGATTAATGCGGGTCTGGAGGACAGAAAATGAGTTTAGTTGGCTAGCAATGTCTTATTTAGTGCCGACAAGTCAGTGTCTTTCGAATGCTTTTTTGCAGGCAGTCTCTTGTCTGTGTGGCTAACAACTGAGCGACTAAATTCGCAGCACAGCCAATAGCGAAATGCATCTTTACCACCCCCCCAATCCCCTTTAGCTTTCTTCAAATCTCACATGCAGCCTTATCACTGGGAACGAAGCGGATTTCTGTAATGGGGCCATCTTCATTGTCACTGCTCTCGTCTTCATCGTCCTCGCCTTCTTCAGCCTTCGGTTCTGTTTCAGATTCATCTGGAAGAGAGGTGGTTGGTTCAAATTTTTCCAAACACGTGTAGAGCTTGACACATACACAAAAGCTGAGACAAAACGGCCCTACTGTAGAGAACCGGTCAAGCAAGCATTTTGAGGCACACCAAGGGCACCAATCAAGAGGAGGAACTTTGTTTCTATGGTGTCTGTGTTTTTTTTTTTTCCTCCCAATCTCAGGCTCAGTGTTGTGTCGCCCGAATGGCCGAAACTCCTGAATGACCAGGAGTGCATGTCATTAACCCTCTGTAACCAAAGAGCAGTGCACCAGCCCAGGCCGGGGTGGGTTAAATCTGCAGGGCTCCTCTCGGTCAGCTGCCAACGAGCGTCTCCTACGGGCCTCCCGTGCACCTGCCAGCCTGCAAGTACAGCCCAGATGGCCACGCCTCTCCGATCAGGCTGTGCAGCAAGCAGTTTGGAAAAGAGACGGTCAGCTAAGAAGCGGTGCGGTTGCGCTAAATTTGATGGAGGAAAATAAATTACCGGCGATTGCAATTTTGGGCTTTATACGATTGTACGGCTACCCTCAAGTTAGCTCCAATTGCCAGCCTGCCAATTTTGCAACAAAAACACTGGGGTCAATGCTTTTGCTTGCTAGCTGAAAAGTTTACCCAGAGGTGGAATGTCTCTTGAGTGACCTGTAAGGAACCGGGGTCCTATCCCTGAGGT
>JAOVYW010073461.1:23097-50208 GCA_025775045.1 Hiodon tergisus
CTGGGCTCTTCTTTGTGCTCTCACCCTCCTCCTCCACAGTCTTCTTTTTCTCCTCCTCCTCCTCCTCCTCCTCCTCCACGTCCTCGTCCGTCTCAATGCGGTTAATCCTCTTGCGAACGGGCCGCTCCTCTTCTTCAGACTCCTCAGAGTCTTCCTCGTCGTCCTCTGAGGCCCTCCGTCGCTTTAGCGTTAGTCTCTTCTTCCTCTGCCTGGAGTCCTCCTCAACAGAATTGCTTTTCTTACTCCTCTTCTTCCCTTGCTCCTCTTCCTCAGAGCCTTTGGAATGGTGTGACCCTAGAACACCAGAGAAGAAAGGGGAGAAAACTGTCAGTCAGTGTGTAAAATACCTCATTCTTATCTGACCATCTTCAACACATCACACAGAAGCTCAATATTATTCCATCCTCCTGTCCCTGTGTCGAGTAGCCTAGCCTTTGTGAATGTCCTTGTAATGAAAGTTTCTCCAATCATCCAGCCTCTGTTGGCCTTTGACTCCGAACTCACGCCATCACCGAGGCCTGTAGTATCTGTCATTCTGTGATATAGAGCGTAAATAAACTCAGGTCCCAAAGACAATCTACCTTCGCTCTCAGAGCTGGAGAGGCGTCGTCTATGGGGCTTGAGCTTGTCCCGATTGGTGGCAGCCTGCGACCTCTCGCTGTCGGACGTCTCGCAGTAGTTCACCTGCCTTTTCAGACTCCGGCGGGACCGCCTCCTGCGCAGGTCCAAGTCACTGTCGCTGAGCTCACTAGAGCCCTCCGTCGCTATGTACACACACAGGCAAGCCAACGTCAAAAACACCCAACAGCTAGTGATAGACTGGTAAGACTTTGCAAAAGCATCAGTGAACTGGATTTTGAAACCAGGGCCTATATCTCTGCACCACTATAATTGAGAATTTACAATATAATTTTACCAATGAAATATAAAAATTGTAAAACCTTTTCCCTGTCTTTGACTTGCTGGATATCTTATAAATAATGAACAGCAAAATCATATAAATACATTTCTGATCTGAACACAATTTTATACCAGTTCAAATCTGAATATCTGAAAACTGGAACTGTAGTAGTCCTCGGCAAAGTACAAATCAGTCCTATTAAAGTGGAACTGTATCAGTCCTCGGCAAAGTACGTAATCAGTCCTATTAGAGTGGAACTGTATTAGTCCTCGGCAAAGTACGTAATCAGTCCTATTTAGCATTTCATTTCTGCTCATGCTTCTTCTCCCTCTTACCCATGTCCTCCTCCTCCTCTTCCTCCTCCTCTGTTTCCTCCTCTTCCTCATCAGAGAACCTTCTTCGTCTCCGCGGGGGACCTCGCACAGCCTTCCCTTTTTTCATCCTGTTTTTGGATAATTTCTTGGCCCGCGACGGACAGAACACGGGACCACAACCGGTGCTGTCGAAGTCGCTGTCGTCAGGGAAGCGGCCGTCCGCGTTGCTGTCTTCCTCCGAAACCACAAACTCCTCTTCCTCCGTACTGTGATTAAATAGAGCGGTAAAGTCACACGCGGTGAGAGTTGATAGAACGGCCGCAAAGGCCACTCAATAGCCGAGACCCTACTCAGACGTGCTTTGCATTTTATATTTTTTGTTAAGCGAGAGGGACGTGGGAGCGTACCTGCTACTGAGGCGAAACTCGTCCTCGCTCTCCTCCTCGTCCATGGTGCTATCACTGTCCAGGTCATTGAGGCGCCGCCGTTTCTTCCTGCGCTGGGCGGCGCTTGCCTTGGCTGGCCGGCGGTTCTCTTTGCCCTCCTCCTGCAGGACGCCGGACACTTCCTTGCCCCGATGCCCTGTAATGTTAGCCATGTCCTTCCCCCGGCCTGCACCTGCAGGGGGCGCAACACCCGGTCACCTTTTCTGCTTTACTCTGCAACCCGACTGCTCCAATAGCCTTCTCTCCCCATTTAATCTATCTCAGACACTTCCATCCTTCAAAACTGGCTTAAAAATACACCTGTACCATATTGCCTTTGACTGATATGTTGTACTTGATATCAGTAATATGTGTGATAATGGCATCTATCCATTGAGATATTTTAGTTGATTCAATTAATATTTTTTCATCTACTTTCTGTCTTGCCCGCAGTACAGCACTTTATATTTTATTTATATGGCGGATTTGATAGTAAATTCTTATTTTTATTCAAGCAACATACCAGCTACTATCTTAACCTGGTTTAATGATCATTTGGATTTATACATCCTGTATTCTACAAGATTATTTAAGGAGCCATAATTGGTAAGGGTTTATGGGGAACATTTGAAAAAAATCTCTTCAAACATGCTTTGTAAAATATTTGGTAGAATACGGAATATGAAAAAAAAAGCCTTTAGGTAGCTATTCAAAATGCAAACTGTAATTAACAAAATTCTTATTCAATTTAATGTCTGGTTTTTGGTAGGATTTAGAACATAGACAAAACGAATGACGTCGCTTTGTCGTTAATTTAGCCTCCGCTTACCCCCTCCCTCTGCTTCTTTGACGTCTTCTTCAATTGCCTCGTCGATTGCTTCGTCGAAGTCATCAAACCTAGTGGCAGCAGAGTACACAGTGAGCGCCGTCCTTTAGCGCAGCGTGACGCATTCCGCTGGCTGCAACACCGCCACACACCTGTAGCTTATACATTTCCTTTTTCTCGTAGACCTCCTTCCTAGGTTTCGGCTCCTTTTCGAGTCTTTCTTCTTCTCCTGTTTTTCCTCTTCTCCATCAAACTCCTGCTGATGAAGGAAGTGGTGTGGTCAGTGGCAGAACGCTAATGACTCCAGGAGAAAATCACTGCGGTCCTCATCAGACCCATGGTTCACAGTTCACTTAGCGCCTTAGCGTCAGACATCCATCGCAGAATTACAATTCAAATCAAAACTGTACGGAGGGAAAAATAGTGTGAATTTGGCACCCAGGAAAGTGTTCAATACTTTCCACCATAAGCAAATAGATCAAGAAAAGACGTAGGCGATGGATAAAATTAAATGCAAGGAAGCATTTTCCATTTGAAACCGGAAAGAAAGATTACGTGAAAACATGCAAAAGGCATCGTCTATGGATGTTAGTTTCTAACCCGCTACTGAAACCCAGGGAGAGAATCTTGAGTCGTAATCTGCCGCGTAAAAATCCACTGACCTGAGAGCCGCGTCGTGGACTAACCACTTTATGGCCATTAGATTCCAAGTCCTCGGTACTTACGGGAGCAGGGATGATGTTCTCAACGCTGATCCCCACGTAAACCAAGCGCTCCCGCCTGGTGAAAGTGGGGAGAGAGGGGACAAGAGACAGCTTTCAAACAACGTCTTTCTGGACTATTTCCAGGGTCCATTCCAAGGTCGGGGCCCACTAATAAACAGGTTCATTATAGCCATTGTTTTCACCTTTTCAATGTAAAATAGAGATAAACATAGAGAGCCAGGAAAAACAACTATAGAAGGGTATACAGGTACACAGACATGTTATGTATGAGACCTTGGCTGAAGCGTTTCTCCACCTCTCGATCCTTACCTGCGTTCTGCACGGTCCTTTTTCTTCAGAGCCACATCCAGGTTCTGCAGCTGTTCCTCAAGCTTGTCGCACAACAATTTCTATAGGTGGACGAAGAAACACAGAACACACTCACATACAAGTGTTGAGCTCAACTGAACATTCATTGATGCAACTTGGATTGAATACCTTGCTAAAGGATTAACCATCAAACCTACAACCTTTCAGTCGCTCAGCTTATTGTGACCGTTTTATCAAAGTTGTGGCTTACGTTAGACTGGCATTTAGGTGAAACAACAAAAACACCCAAAATCCTTTGGTCCGAGTGACAGAACTTACATGCTGGCATGGGGGACAGAACCACTCTCCATCTGGGATAATCATGAGTGGGGGACGCAGGCAGGCAGTGTGATATCCACTGTCACAAGAATCACACAGGAGGATCTGCATGAGACAGCACACGACAAATTATGCAAATAGAGTAAAGCTTAGTTTGGCGACATTAAGTGCTACGGCGTCATTCTCCCAGGCCCAGACGTCATGGCAACTCACCAGCTCGGGATGGTTGGGGAGGCCACAATGTTTGCAGGGGTCATCATTGGGTGACTCGTCTGACTCGGAATCTAACTCATTCTTGACATTTTCCTTTTCCACCTTGAAATCTTCGTCACTGTCGTCCTCTTCACTGTCCTCCACCTCGTCCTCGCTGGTCCCCTTTGTTTTGCGCCACCTGGTGCGAGTGCTTGACCATCGAGCCCGACGCTGTCTTCTACCCTGGAACAATGCCAACAACAACATCATCATCATCAGCCAAGAGGCCAAAACATTTGATGATGAGGCCAAGACCATTTACATTTGCTAAGGAACTTTATGCTAAAATTAAGGCAATTTTGCCTTAATTAAAATGAATTGAGGGAGCATCCATGGTACCTTTGTTGACTTGGTCGGGCCATCTTGCTCCGCTTTCCTGGAGTTCTCCTTCGGTTTCCTATGGGCAGGCTTCTCTTCTGCTTCATCATCCTCATCCTCGTCTTGGGCAATCACCTGAGTCTCCTGTTTTTTCTCCAGTTTCATGTCCTGGATTTCGGCCAGCTTGGCAGTGGGGCGGCATATCCGGGGGGATCTCCGCAGGGACCTTCCGTCTCCCACCTCGTTCTCAGAGTCCAGCCTCTTCTCCTCTCTGTGGATAACCGGCTTCCTCCGGTGGCTTGGGATCTTGATCTTCAGACGGATGCCCTCCTTCTGGATTTCCGATGATACTTCGTCGTTCTCCTCGCCCACCTTAGCCTCTTCCTGGTTCTGGGCCGACTTCTGAGATTCCTGATCGGAGGCTTCCTTGCCCTGCTCACCAGCTATTAAAGCCTCACTTTTATCCCCCTGTCCTTTCCGCGAGTCCTCCGCCAGCTCCTTCCCATCCTCTTTCACACCGGCACTCTTGCCTCCCTCCCCCTGCTGCACTGTAGATGTGGAGGCAGATTTACTTTCTGCACTTTTCTCCTCTTCGTCACCCTTCACCTTCTGTTCTTCAGCCCTCTCGTTGGACAAAACCCCAACCTCGACTTTTCTGTCAAAATTCGTCTCATTGAGGGAATTGGGTTTCGCGGTGTATTCTTTTTCAGATTCATTTTTGTGATTGATCTCTTCCACATCTTCCTGGACTTCCTTCCGGGTCATGTCTTGGGAACTTTCCGGCACCTCCATTGGCTCCTCTGGTGGAGCAGAGTCTTTCTGCAGCTCTGGAGAAGAATTCCTTTTTTCCCCTTTACCCACAGCAGCGTCGACGTCACTAACCGACACGGATTCCTTTTCCTCTGCGGCCGGGCTTTTCTTCTCATGGTCAGATTGCTTGGAGTCCTCTGGTTCAGCAGACACTTCATTCACACCTTTCTCCTTCAATGTGCTTGTCGTAGCTTTCACACTGTCCCCAGCTACACCGTTTTCTTCCTTGGAAACGGCGCCATCTGGCCCCGCCCCCTTCGACCACCTCTTTTCAGACAACTGCTCTTTAATACCGTTGCTGTTGGTTGGTTTAGCAGACGGGGTCTCGCCGTTAAAATGTTCTCCTCTAGCCTCCGTGCCACCACAGGGGGCAGGGCGAGTCCCGCTCTCCTCCGTGCTCTTCCCCACCTCTTCCTTCACAGTGGACTGTACGTCCTTAAGCAGCTCTTTGGTGGGAGTGACCGATGGATTGCGGACGATGATGCCTCCTCCGCCACTGTCAAAGTCCTCGCTTAACTTGAGCTCCCTTTTTTTCAGGGGAATTTTGGCCTGCTGGTCGTTTTTGAAGGCTCTCTCCGCTTCCTCAGAAGTCTTCTCCTTTACATCCTCTTGGGGTTCTGTCTTGGCCGGGCCCTCAGGTCTCTCCATCGCCAAGGGCTTCGTCCTCAAGCTTTCCGTCTCCTTCGGCTCTTCTTTGATGATGGCAGTGATGGTCCTGACCTTGTTGTCGATGACAGGCCTTTTCTCCGTCTCAGACTTGACTGTCGACTCCATCACTGTCTTGTTAATTTCATTTTCGAACGATGTTATTTTGATCTCCTGGATCAAACCCATTTTATCTTCCTTTTCCGAGAAGGGCTTTTCTTCACTATGTGTTTTTGAGAAGACAGAACTTTTGGTAAACTTGCCAGCTTCCTCTGAAACGTCATCAGATTTTATAGGCTTCTTCTGATCCTGACATTCACCTAGAACACAAATGTTTTTGAAGCCTTTTACAACACAATAAACCTTTCAACTTGGATTAATCCAAAAACACAATACAACCCTACATAACATTTAACACCAGGAACTAATGCCACTGTATAGTTAAAAAAGAAGAAAGGAAATGTAGTTATAGGAGTTGGCATAGCCAGAATATGCAGTTTAGGCAATGGAAAGAAAGAAATCCTTATTGAGGAGAAACAGTATTTTGCACAGGCATTTGTCTAAAATGTAGGGATATTCAGGAGATAAACGGTGAACAAGTAGAGTGGAAAATGCAAGACGGATTGTGATTATCCTGTATTGTGAAAAAGAAAACTGAGGCAACATAAAAAAATCAATTTAAAATACCAATGTGTGAGCCCATCAGAAAAGCGATTTACAATACTGAGTATTGTATGATGAACATCTAAATAAATTTGTATGCGTGTCAACTATAAAAAGCTCCCCACAGTCTGTAGGCCAGGGCCCAATAGTAAATAGTAAGGGGCAGACTTGGCATGGCCTGGAGTAACTTATTCCATTACTATCCTGAGTGGTTATCTACAACCATGGGAGACATAATGAGGCCGCTTAAATTAACATATCATCAATTGATCGATCATTCATCAATTTGCTGCAGCACATGTGGAACTTACTGGATGGAGACCTCAAGAACTAATGGTAGATGGTGTGTCATTCCTGAAAAATGATCCCAGACCCAAATGCAGTTTACGACACAGGGCCCGCTATCAGTGTTACTTTTTGTAACCTACAATACTTTGCCTAGCGAAGTCCTGATGTTCACACACTGTGCTATAGAAGGTTGCTATCCTGTCCATACCTTCTGTGTCTTCCTTCTTGTTCTCCTCATCCTCTGGACTTGGGCTTGTGCTGGTGGAACCTTCCTGTGACTCCTTCATCAGAAGTGCTGGATCGACCTGAGCCTTCAGCAGTTCCAGCATCTCTGCTAGGTCATTTCGCGTTCTAAATTAACAAGTGAATGCAAATGAAATGCATTGACATTGCATATGCTGATGCTTACATGTATAGATCTAATATGGAATATTTCATAAATCCAGATATAAACTAGGGTTCTTAAAGCCAATGATCCCTCCCAAGAACTAAAACAACAGTAATAATTAATTATAAATAATTAATATAATTATATTAATTAATCATCCTCTCGTCCTGCTAATGCCCAGACTGCCACTTCGACATTATCCTCCTTACGTTCTCCTACCTGACAATGCACCTCCAAGACGACCCGTCCAAGTCGTCCTGCTCCTCCACGTACACTCTCACGTTGTTGTCCTGGTCTAGCTGGAACCAGTACATAAGCCCGTCTTTGTCCCGGCCAATGGGCTGCAGTCGCATCTTATCGGGATCTTCCTCATTGATCGCCGTCTTGAACTTGATATTGTCATCGAACTGGCATTCGCACAAGTACTGGAGAGAAAAACAGCCGTAGAAAGAGAGAAATGCAACCGTGCACCCACGAGGTAAAACACTTTACGAGAAGAAAAATGCTAGTTATACACACTAAAACAAGAAGATTTGTTTACATATATACATAACTGATATTGGAACTGGAAATGTCCTTTAAAAACAGAATTCAACAGGGATCTATGTCGAAACATTAACATTAAGTAAACTACAAGCAACAGGGGTAAACCAAAAGGAATTTACACAGACTCGGATGCAAGAAGGTTACTGGCCATACTTTGAGGATTCCTGCCTTGCTCTCTGTGGTCATTTCCCTGTATCCCTTCTTCTCCAGCTCCCACGCCCATGTGGTGTTGAACTCCTGACACGACTAGAGGGGATGCAAAAGCACTGTAAATCCCATGTGAACCCAAATAATATGTAGGCAAACACAGAGTACCGTACTGCAGTGGGACGGCAACCCATGGTCGACTTGGAGCACTCCATCACCTTGATCAAATACTTTTCCCATCTCTCTGCAGAAACCGATTTGCCGATCTTTCTCATCAACTTAACATGGAGCTCCACCAGTGGCTTAGGAACTGAAAAGAAGAAAAAGAAAATACACAATTGACAAGCTTACATTTTTCATAATGTGTCAAAAAAAAAAAAAAAGGACATGGTACATTATCTTAGGATACTGCATCATCTTATTATAATAAAATTATGTAAAAATCGTTGACTAGTCCACCATTTGAAAAATGGTCCAAAGAAACTGAGAGAATAGTCATGGACCTAAGACCTAAGGAGGCAGTGAGATGGCATGACGACAGCTTTTGGTTTTACTATCGAACCAGTTCATTTTTTGGTTTGTTTTCTTAAATGAATATTGAATCAATCTAAAATTTGAGAGGAAATAACCGTTATGCATCCTATCAACAGTAACAAAACACATAAAGAGCCAAACATAATGCCGGTCAGGTTGGCCAATTAATTATTAAAATGATGAATTACCAACCCGGTAACATAAACAATACATTATTTGAAAAGGTACTACTTCCCTGTAGATGTAGATTTCATCCAAAGTAAAAATATTCAATAAAATGCATTTAAGAAGTAAACAAACAAGGTGAACACATTTTGTTATAATGCCAAGTGTTAAAGCCATGTGATTTGAAATGCACTGACAACAAACTCCTTGTACACCTAGTGGACAAATTGTAGGTACTGAGAATTATTAGTGATAAATATCTGTTGCATAAATTCATATAGCAGGATTTTCGGAGTGAAAAACAGACATCTTCATTGAACATTGTGACATAAACAGTTAAGTGGACAAAAAGAAAAAGACAACTACTAGATCAAAGCAAGCTAAAATTTTAAAGAAACACGCTTTAAAAAACAAAGTTCGTGACAATCAGCAACAGAGAAATTAACTCAAATCTTGGTAATAGTAAACAAAAATCTATTGGAATACCCCCTCAAAAGCCTTATTATTCAAAGTCATTAGTAATTCCTGAATCACCTTATGAGACTTGTCTTTCCTTTGTATTGTTCCTAAAACTTGTATCCATTATGAATACCGAATGGTTTAAATGCATCCAGTTAAACAGGTTGAAACAGGTACTAAACCTTAGAAGACATGCGATAATGGTATGTTGTGTGCCAATAGTTTATTACAAACGACAATAAATCTAACCTGCGTATTATGTACTACTATGATGGATAACTGTTCATAAAATTACGGCCGAATGTCATTCGTCAAACATAATGGCAAACAAAAAAAAGAAAAGAATAAATCTGTAAAACCTGAACACAATTGTCAGCTGTTTGGCGATTAAAAAAAAAAAGTGTAGTCTAATAAAACAATGCAAAGTTAAGGTAAATAATGGGGAAAAATGCAAACTTCAACGTGCATTACGCAGAAACTAAAAAGAAATGGTCCAAAACCGTAGAAATTGAACCAGTATATTGTCTAGGGTATATTTCGTGCTTTCAAAATGTATCGATTATGGCCTTTGTGGAAAAATTTTCAATGTATAAACTCTCACGTCAATAACATTCACATAGAAATATACATTTTAAATAATGAATTACGCTGGAGACAGTAAGCCAACACTTAAAGTGCTTAGGTAACCCCTCTAACAACAAATGCAGAGCCACGAATGCGAACAATGAGCATCGCATTAAAAACAAAACAGTTTATTAAATATAGGTTATCATTTAAAACTAACAAACACCTTCATATTTTAATTAAACCACTGGATACCGCCAGACTAGTATGAATGAAGTAAATATCGGAACATGAATGTAGAGACTCCATTCAGCAGGAAGTTTAGACTACTGCGCTGTGCGCGTGCGCAGTAGTGTCAGCGAACCACTATCTACCAAAATATTATCAAACTGTACATATCGTCATAGTATTTCAAGTTCAGGGCATAACAGACATCTCCATAAGAGAAAGGAAGAATGAGTACTCACAACAATGTGAGGGTCTGTCATTACAATTCCAATACCTTTATCGTTCTATATATGTTGAAGTACAATTTAATCGAGCAGTGAGATTGAAAAGCAAGGCATTTCGGAAAATAACCCATTACATTGTTGGTACATTCACAGATCACAAAAATACGGTGGCTATTCGAGAACAAGACACTGTTCAGGCAGCACAAATAATTGTTCATCACT
This sequence comes from Hiodon tergisus, assembly GCA_025775045.1. Lineage (NCBI taxonomy): Eukaryota > Metazoa > Chordata > Actinopteri > Hiodontiformes > Hiodontidae > Hiodon > Hiodon tergisus. The sequence continues at coordinate 33,369 of JAOVYW010073461.1, forward strand.
GTCAAATTGTTTTAAACTTGTCCAGAGAGAACGACAAGCCCAGAAAACCGTGGATAAACATTAAATTACCACACAATAACATCACAACCAATGCCTTCTCAGCACGACTAGCTATCGAGACAGCAACGATGATGATGGAGAGACCCTTTTCCCCCCGCACATCGTAGCTTCGTCAATTCAAACCTACCTGTCGACGTATCTTGTAGATATCTCTCCATCTGCGGAAACGTTAGCTCTGGTAGATCCAGTATTGCTCCATATCGCTCCAGGAAAGAGCAGACTACAGCAAAGCTAGGGCACAAACCGGGGCAAGAACCCACCGCTGCCACCGGAGCAGCCATTTTTTCCAACGGAGGAGCAGGAGGAAAGTGAGCTCGGAGGACCGAACAATGCCCACAATCCACCGCGCCAGAATAACATCATTAAAGTGGTTGAGGAACACATTAGTCTGTATGGAAGGACTTAAACCTTAAGCGGCTGCAGTGTGTTCCGATTAAGTTTGGTCATCAGTATTATGTGGGTATTGTTATTGTTTTAATAAAGGAACATCTTTTAGGAAATTACTTTAATAAGAGATTATGTAGAAAGGCGAAAAACTGCCCTTCCGTTTTCTGCGTATAATGAAGGTTCATTTGTTATTAGGCAAGATCGTTTGTCATGAGTCACCCAATCATGCATTCAAGATGTAATGAGCCTTTCCTAATTTTAAAGTTAAGAGAATGATAAATCTAAGAGGCCCACAATCCAGAGAAAAAAAGAAGCCCTGGTACATTATGGGGTGATAAAATAAACTGCGAAATGGCCCCCAAAAAATCATAATACTCTCCAAATAATTTGACAGAAAACCTCTAAAAGCCAACTTGCCAAAATATCGATACTTTTCTAAAACTCGTGAACCATTGTAAAATCAGACAAAATTCAGCCAATTAACCTGAAGGATCTTAACATTTGTGACACATTCTGCTATGATTGTAAAATCCATGTGGATATGTCAATCAGTGGTGAGAGGGAGGATCACCATATTATTTGATTGGACAATATCCAACGGGGGTGGGAATATGACGTATAGGAATATTTAGTTTTTAGTCTTGAGAGATCACAGCCGAAGAGTCGGATCACGTATCGTGTAAAAGCGAAAACAGGTCCTAAAAGGCTAAATACAACTGCGCACTACGGCGTTTCTGGTAGGGATTTGTTTCAGAGTAACTGTTAAGATTGAGGAGGGGGATGTGCATTTGATTGTTTTCGTTTGGTATCATTCTAAACTTCGATGTCACCGTATTTTTAGGCAAAAGTTGATACATTGCTAATTACGTCGTGATTTGAGTTGCAGTGCTGAGAAACTGTCAAAATAATCTAACTGGCAAACTCACCGAGGCAGGGAGCGTGAATAAGATATCGTATGCAAGTGTGGCTTTAGTATTGAACATTAAAGGGTGAATTCAGACCGACCTGGATCGGATCCCCTTGGGAAATGTGCTGGTTTAAAGCCCAGCTTTGAAAAGGACTGGCATGTTTTGGTCCCCCCTTTCTTACACAGAGGTAGGACCAACAGATGAGTCTAATAAATAAATGCAATACAGCAATGGTACTTATGGTATATATACACACACAATCAGTAGCTAAACTAAAATATTGGATGTATAACCTAATTGTTAAACGCCAGGTGGGGTTGTATTAAACAAGTTTATGAAAAAAGTAGTGAAATATTACTTATACAATTTTTTAGGGTCAAATATGGCACCGTTTCAGCAAACAGATGTTCAACAATAAAAGCTAAAATACATTCTCAGCTTTTTCCTACCATTATCAGGTTCAGTAGGCCACTGGCCAAATGTCCTCTCCAGAGATAGCATCCCTGTCATGGGGTCACATGAAGGTCAAGGGCTGTTCCGCTTCATACAAGGACTGCAAGGTGTGGCCTGGTGGCAGTCGCCCCTGGGATTGGAGAGAGACTGGCACTGATGTGAGTAAAGAAACGAGCAATGTATCAATGGGCATAAGTGTAGGACCATCTCTAGTCCGTGCTTGTGAATATTCACCTGCATCACATGTTAAATCACATGACTTATTGAAGATGCATTGTGTTCGTAAATTAGTGTAGCACCTGCCTTTGACCCACACATTGCTTAATCATACCTGTTTGGCACTAATGCTTCCAAATTCACTATTGTCTACTGTTCTACTTGTTAAGGCAACTTAGTATATTCCCTCAGATTTTTTCCCAGGCCATATATTATCTATTATAGAGATGGATTTTTGCCGTTCTGTAACAAAGTCCTGATTGATACCATACATGAATGGTTTCTCAGCATTACCCTGGAGTCCAGCCTGCCGATTTGGAGGAAATCCTTAAGATGGGGGTGAACACATTGGTAATTGGCAGGGGGATGAGTGAAGCCCTTCAGGTAAGCAGGTAATAGGTTGATTGAAAGAGTTTTTGTTTTTAAAACCAAGACATATCTTGTTTTGATCATTGCTAAGCATGACAATAGCTGATTGCACAAATACAAAACCGTGTTTTCCCCACACCAGGTGCCCTCCTCCACTCTTGAATACGTAAGGCAGCAGGGTGTGGACGTTAAGGTGTTCCAGACAGAGAAGGCCGTCACTGAGTATAACACTCTGGCTGGGAAAGGTGTTAAGGTGGGAGGGGTATTCCACTCCACCTGTTAATGACAGAGGGCATAAGGTGTTGTGCTCATAAGGTGTTGACATCACTGCAGTGTTAGTCTGGGACATTTGATATGTTGCCAGCTGTACTTCGATATTAATGAATGCACATATTGAATGAATGAGAAACTGATTTGTGAATCCAATGTATAAATGTTAATTTGTTTCAGCTTTAATAAAAAAGCCCATTGTAATTTCATTGATATTAACACTGAAAATTTTTCCATTTCTAGATTTTCATCAGTTAAAAATACAGACCAGCTATCTATAACAAACACAGGAAAAACATTAAAATAACATTTTTTCCAATTCATATTCAGTGACAGCAGTTAGAAAAGACACTCAAGGGGGATAACATTAGGAGTTGTATAACAAAAAATGGAGTCCAAAGATCTTCAGGGTAAGGCCCACAGTATGTCTTCAGTGTTAATGGATTCATGTGGATCAGATCTTATGGTCCATTAAATTAGCCTTTACTTTGTATGCTTGAGTCACGAGAGACTGCGTCTCTAGGTCAGCGGCGGGCTGGTTTGGGCATGATGAAGACCTTGACAGGCTTGCTGAAGGGAATAGTGCCCTCAGTAGAATTCTCCGAGGTGGGCAAGCCCTCTGTGCTTTCGGTCCACACTGGTTTGGAGACAGAGAGCCTGCTGGCGCAGGAGCTGTACGCCAGGAGCAGCCGCACCTCGATCTGGCATGGTTCTGAGCAGAAGAGATCGTAGTGTCATTTAGCGACTGAACAATCGGCTTATGCTACATCCCCGCAATGTTCTCAATACAGGCCGTGGAAAGGTTGATTTTACCTGTATTCTACAGTCACTCAGTTAGGAAACCTCTCCAAAAACAACAACTACTGAGAAGCATTAACAAAAAGTTTAAAGGGACAGTGATGACCCTTGGATTACACTACATCAACATAAAGATATAAAATACACTTGGAAATCGAATAGGATAAACACACACAAAGTTTTGTTAACAGCAAAGACTACATTGCTCCATAAAAGATAGCGGTAAACGTGAAGGATCTACACTGAGTACGAGTAATATCCATCAATACACACTTAGATGATATTTACTATATGCAGGGATTTACCTGTCCATGCAGAGTGGGAGAGGTACACCTGAGTTATCAGTCGGTGTCGTCCTGGTCCTGGTCTCCTGAAATCACCAGGTTTGGGATGAATGACGTTTGACTGCCCATCTGGATACAGTACCTGAGAAAGAGAAATTATAAACTGATATTCAGAAAAAACAACCACCCCAATAATGAAACGTATTAAATTATTTTCATGAAACCAAAAATAAATGCATTTTTAAAAAAGTTGTATCAACTGATTTAAATACAAGAGTCCCCACAACTATGGAATTTAAAAAGTCATCTGAGGAAAAAAAACGTGTGCCATACTCTAAATGCAGTCCTGGTTTTGGAGATCCTTAACCCAGTTTTATACATCCCACAAATCCACCTATTTGCATGGAAATGGTGATTGACAACTGAATATTGTATTCCAAGGAACCAGGCAACATAGAAAAATCTGATCATTCAGAATATGGTCATCACTGTTAGTCTTAATTGATTAAACACACTAATGGACTAAAATATCTGAATTTTATTCTAAACATCTGAAACACATTTTTAAATGAACACATGCTCTTTAATCATGTATGGTCCATTTTTGCCATTACTATGTTATATACAAACTTTATTTGTGATTAATTTATTATTACAAACGACATCCTAGTCCATAATCCTACGAGTTCCCTTATTGTTCTTGAAAATTATATAGATCAAAACTGATGACAAAGCCCAATAATTAGACAGATACACAACATGAATGATGTATTATAATCTGTCACAATTAAATCAAACTGATTTAATCCACTGGTATGGAAATACAGAAATCAAACAATTACTTCACCTGAAATTCAGAGCAAAGCAGAAACAAAATGACAAGCCGCCTACCTGAACTTTCACTGTGGTCTGTGGATCCTGCACGTGCTCCAGAGTGGCGTCGATGTCCAACGCCACGACCAACCCCGATGTGAACCTCAACGGGTTGTCGGACTCTCCAGTGGGCTCGATGATACTCGCAGTAGCTCGCTGGATCTAACGAAAGGTTTCACGTCATGCGAAACACACTCACAGTAGCTCAGCGGATCGAACACAACACACTGCTTGCTTTAACAAACATGATTTGCAGCATTGTTCGAGGCAAATAATTATCCATAACACACAAGCACGCAAAGTTCCATCAACCCATCTATTTGGTTGCATCCTGACCTGTTCCGGCAGCTTAAGGTGCAGGAAGCCACTCTGCCTCAGTGTAGTCTGTAAAATCTTCACCAGATCCAGAGGTTTACAGGCAACAAGCCTAGGCATCAGCTCTAGCAGCTTCTCCACAAAACTGTCCTGGAAATAGGGTAGCTCTGCCATAAAAAGCCTAGCAGGATAAAAAGAAAGTATCGGGATATTTTAATCTCATTGGACACAAGTAAAGCATCTATCCAGCTGGTCAAGAAACGTGACAAGGCAACTTTTACCTTTGAAACGCATCCACGTCTTGAATAAATTTCTCACAGATAGTCAAGAGAGGTTCAACCCTGTAGAGATCAGAAGGATAAGTATTCCCAGAAGAGCAAGAGTTTGGCAGTGCGTTTCTGATGGCTAACATCTATATGAAGCACGGGAAGCAGAAAGTACCCTCGTCGAGTGCGAGCCGTTAGAACCAGCTGAAGGGCTTTGGCCTGCAGACGGACATGGTGGATGATGGCCACCTGTCTGGTCTCCAAGCCGCTATAAAGGAACTCCAGCTTGTACGTCTCCTCCAAGATCTGAAACAGCAATCAAATCACTGAAAATAGCACTCATAGTCCATGAATCCATACAGGCTTTAACAGTAAGGGCCATATCGGTCAATAACAGTATATCATTAAGAATGGAATTCTTCCTCAATAACTTCTTAAACTGGTCTGTGCAGAGAATGAAGCTTTATATAAATTTGAGTAGATATTGGAAAGGGCAGGGGTTAGCTTGTGATATACTTGTAACATTGGTAAGACTTTTCTTATCAACAATTATTACTGATCCGACCCCGATAATAAGCCCTTCATTTGACAGTGAGCAGATCAGTGTTTTTTCATAATGTTTCACTTCGCAACACATTATTTACTATGGTTTTCTGAATGACAACCAATGCCAAATGCGCAATTACCAAAAACCACTAATATATGAAATTTGCAATTTTCTGTTATTGACGCTATAATGAATATGCATATGTTATTGTGGCATTGTGGTATGTTATACCGGTAAACCAGCTAGCCCTACCTGTTTTGCTGCTGCTGATGCCTTGGCATTTTGTTTTAGATTGAGTGGGACCGCCACGCTCCATAGCTTCTCTTGCAGAGCCTAGACAGGGGAAAACAAGATTGCATACTTCAGTATTCTTCCTCCAATGTAATACAACCTTTTCATTTCTAACAGTGGTCCTTTGTATGCTCGCCTTCATTAGAAGCAGCTGGCAGTGCAGGTAGGTGGCACAGAAGTCAGCAGCCCCAGCAAGCTCTGTTTGAAGCTCACCCAGTCTCTGCAGGTCTCTGTGAGGGGAATACCACAGGTACAATAGCCTTAACTTACAGCAGAAATGCTTATATCTACACCTTGATGATCAAACCTTAGTTTAAATAAGACAATATACACCCCCTGACCTGATGGTGAAGTCGAGCAGGTCCTGAGCACCCGGCGCGTCGAGGTGCTGGACAGTACAGACTCTGGCCAGGCTCTCCCGCAGGAATTGTTGAGCCGATTCTACGCTGGACGCCAGACACGATGACTCTGATGCACAGCTGAGCTTCCCACCTGGCAACTGCAACACAGCAAGGAACAGTGGAGAAAGGACCCGGAGACATGGAAGGATTATAGTGAATACTGTTAGTCCAATGCCAGTGCCAGATTCCGGCTGGAAATATTAAACCGCATAATGGCAACACAGTTAGTGAGGCAATATCATTATATACAAAACAAGGCATATATAATTTGATGAACCTTAAGTGTGGCGTCACAAATTATAAAGCAAAACAATAAACATATTTTTTTTAAATGCACATAAATGGCCATAATAAATAACTCGGGGCAAACATTCAATATAATCCAGTCTTCATCAGAAATATGAGGATTATTGCTTTAGTATAGAGAGCAAGTTGATGGGTTATTTTTTAGTTTATACCCTAAGCTGTGGCACCAGATGAGAGAGGCTGTCCCGTAAGTAAGCATAGTGTCTGAATGTATGATCTGAGAACAGAGCTGACATTGTCGGGCACGATTTGGCAGCATTGAAAACCAGCACCAGAACAGCGATGTCTGTTCAGCTGTGTCAAGGGGAAACTTGTTGCTCCAGCATATATTTGGCAATGTTGTAAAGTAAAAATTTCAGACACCTGACATTCAAATGGAAGCAACTGATAATTTAAAAGAACTGGTCACAGTTAACACTTAAAATGCATTGTTTCAGATAAACGACAAAGAAAATATAAAAGTCAAAGTTGGTTAAAGTATTAGCCAAATGTTAAATATCACATAATATCTATAAAACAATATTAAGCCCTTCTGTGAGTTTGTATGATTGACATAATCAACAATTGTTTTGTTCAATAGCATCACAATCATTTAACCTGCATAACTACCAATTTTGTTCTTATATTTCAGTAAGATATGAGTATACTTGAGGCATATGTTCAGTTTTAGTTCAAGTTGGCATAATTCAGAGTTAAGTTTAAAACTAAACTTAAAAAGTTTTTCTTTCTTAATCAAATGTTTGACCATCCTGTTCAGTGGTAATTCTGCAACCAAGTTGCATTCAAGATACAAGCTGGATCATCCATGTCGGGCTCAGGCGTGTCAAAATAAGGGTGTGTGCTCAGAAGTTCAGGGACGATGGGGAGTACTAAGGTTGGGTGTCGTGACCCCAGGAACTTCAAACACCTAAGCAAAGGAAACAAAGAATAAGCAAATGAACTACACTCACCCAAATCACATTATAGAACCGAAAGTTGACCAAATACTTTTTCTCTCTAATTGAAATCAGTTGAATTTGGACGCCAATTTTAAATCAGAGATCGAATGATGCATCTGAAAACAAACCTGCAATCAATCAGATACCTTTTATAATTCATAATTTAAAAAAAGACAAATGCTATGAAAAGCTACCTTGACCAGCTAAGTAGCAACATAAATATATTATAACATAGTAAGAACAGCAACATTACCACATTAATGCTATACTGTTTCAAACAGACCCCTCAGAGTAGCCTTTTGATCGCAGTAAACAAAGGTTACTTTCACGAGTAAGAAGCCAGTAGCCATGTTTCAGAGGCACTCACTTCCAAACAGAGTTGCGATCGGTAGGGTACTTGTTCAGGTTCTTCAGGAGCTCCCGAAGAGCCAGCTGAATGCACTCCTTAGTGGACACGTTTGTGTAGCACAGGAGCTCGTGTAAGGCTTCCCGGATATCTCGGGAAGAGTCCTGTCGGAAGGAGACAGGGGTGATCCGCCGGTGGACTACTCAAGACATTGTCTCACCAGTCAAATCTTTCACTTAACGTTGATAAAAGAAAGTGTCACATTTCATTGCCATATTCTTGACAACTGAGCTTGTATTATTCATTGGCCCGTGCATTTGCCATTGTATTATTTGTATGTAATATATTTACTGGAAGACATTGCCTAGCAGGGAAGAAAATTCAGCAAACTTTCTTTGTTTCTGTGCTTTGGGGCTCAAACACATCATTTAACAAATCTGCTTTAGAAGTATGCTTATAATAGCCATGGCAGTATATAGAATTTTTTTTTTTGTTGACCTCCTTCTGATATACCATAGGGACCTAGTGTTTTAGCATCCCCTAGTGGCCTACCTCCAGCACAGCCAAAACAGTGTCCAGTTGGTCCTCCCTGAGGGTGATATGGGTGGAAATCTGGCGCAGTACGTGGATGGACTGCAGCCGGACTTCCTCGATCTCATCGTTGAACATGTCCACTAAAAAGTCCAGGCACTTTTCCGCAAAGCTGGGGGAGGACTGAGCGAGCCCGCAGAGGGCTTCGACTGCAGCAATGCGAACCTCTGCCCAGAGAGCATAAACACAGAGTCACAGAGGGCCAATGCCCAGAGAGCATAAACACAGAGGACAGAGTCAGAGGGCCGATGCCCAGAGAGCATAAACACAGAGTCACAGAGGGCCGATGCCCAGAGAGCATAAACACAGAGTCACAGAGGGCCGATGCCCAGAGAGCATAAACACAGAGTCACAGAGGGCCGATGCCCAGAGAACATAAACACAGAGGACAGAGTCGCCGATGACCGAGTATGCATGTAGGCACCAGACTGATGTGTAGATGGGGAAAATAAAGTGCTTTTAATTAATCTGTGGCTTTTAATTCAGCTTAATTGAGGACAGAAATTTGTTTTGAGAAACGTCCGAAAGAATCTTGGCAACATTTGGTAATCATCTTTATGGAATGCTTTTGACTCAGATACATGCAGATGTTTTAGAGGTTCCATGAAAAATTCTAATACTTCTCACCATACATCTCATCTTCCAGACCATGGACAAAAGCCCCGCAAGCACCGGAGTCTATTAGGTTGACAGCCGTGGTGTCCACCTTCTCCTTAGGGGCATCATCGCCCCACTTCCTTCCTGAGGAGAACTCTCCTGAGCTGTACAACTCTTTGGCTCTCTCGTGGGCTGTACGCTTCCTCTTTGGAATTACAAAGCAAGGACAAAACTTCAAAACGGTATGAACTCTGTATGAATTTTAAGCAAACACTCATTCATATGAAACCAATATGCCAACTTCGAACTTAGCCCACATGCATTTGACTTATCTTCATTAGCAAAGCCAACATACCTTAAGATCTGACATTAGCTTCTTGTTCAGTGTCTGCTCCAGGAAGTGGGGACTTACTTGCTGCATTGAGCCCTAAGGAAGAGAGAGAGGTTTAGGCATCTACTTATCTCCACACATCAGGTAGCATGTAGATAAAGTAGTTCCTCAATCTTAAACTACTCACCAATAACTTAGCAGCCTGGACTCTGACTACCCATGATCCATCACTGACCATGTGGCTGATCTTCCCGAAAGAATCATCCACCAGTCTGATCTCTTCATTGGATGAGGGAATAGGGACAATACTATGCATACATAGGGGGGGGGTTGGGAGTTTATTACTATTAAGACAACAGATGTTTTCTAAGAGTGATTACACATTTACTTTGTTTGTGCATGGAAGTGTCAATGCCCTTACCTCTCAGGATATAGTTGACTCAGTACCCACACCATCTGTACAGCCACAGAGCGGACCTGTTCGTAATCATCACACAGCAGCTTACAGGCCTGAGGAGGGAAAACCAAACAGAAAACTGTAGGATTAAGCTTTAAAATGTTGCTTAATTTGTTGCATACAAACTCATTTCTAGTAAACAAAAAAGTATTACCTGACAGTAAATTGTTTGCTGCAGTTTCATTCCTCTTTCATGTAGCTGCAGCTGGAGGAAAAGATTAGCAAATATTGGACAGAGTCTTGATGTATGCATTGCATTCGTCAGGTCTATTCTCTACAGTCTGACATCGCTATGACATACCATGGCTTTAATGGCCGCGGTGCGGACCCTGGGGTCTTGGTCCCCAAAATAGTCACTGACAATGCTCTGTACATCTCGAGTGGCCGTCCCACTTGTAGCATTTTCACTCTCCTTGGGCAGTGGCTTGTCGACAGCACCCAAACACCCAAAAAGCTGCAGGCATTTGTTCCTCACCCCAAAATACGTGTCTGTCAGATGCTGTTACGTTGGGGCAGACAATGGTACAGAAATTCTCATGACCAATAAAACATATCAGAGTTCTATAGTCACAAAGTATTTCTCACAAATAAAACACGCATGCATGCTATTCTCAAAAGTCTATGTTTCCATGTACCCCGGATTCGTTTTGGGTGCAAACACACTAAGGACACTGAAATACCAAGAACAAGAAAATAAGAAAAAAACAAGGTCTCCATTATTCCTTTCTGCTCACATTAACATTAGATCATTATGTACAACAGATTCACCACACACAAATACATGTTTTACACACAGATTCACCTTGCATGCCACATCAATCAGCCTTTGTCTCAAGTTCAGTCTCTCTGGAAGCTGGGCACCGATGACCAGCAACGTGTCCAACAGCTGGGCCAACACCTGGTGAGATTCTGGAAACAACATCAAGTCATTCACATGGAAACTGATTGATATATTCTATTATACCCATCTATTATTCAACTCACAAAGTGACTGGCAATATAGAAAGGCATCACAACATCTGACAAAAAGGTATATGGGAAAGTCTTTACACAATTTACAATTAACGCATAGTAAATGTACTGCACATCGATACATTAACTAACTTACTTTCATTGTTAAGTGTATTAATGACATCATCCACAATGCAGTCAGGAGTGAAGCCCTGAGTTTTGGAGAGCAGACCAAGCAGTGAGGAAATCTTCAGCCTAACGGAGCTGTCCGTTTCCTAAAGATCATGAAATAACCCATTTAGTCCAGAAACAAATGCTTATAAAAATTTTACATGCTCAACGCAACAGAATGTTACAAACCAATTACAACAAATATTTTAGTTCATATTGAATGAACAAATGCACACACAGTTATTATTTCCGAAAACTTCCAAAAAACAAATCTTCCTGTGCAGTTCATTTTAAAGTAAGTTGAAGTTCTGAAACTTATTTGAAGTTGTCAAGAAATGCCATTTAAATGTTCTGTGGTATGAAGTACGAACGTATGAATGAATTTTTACTTTGACTTACAAAAAATACTTTATTGCAATTCTTTATTGAAAACTTATTTTCACACCCATAACATCTTCTTAGTATATATACATTTTCACATTAAATTATTCTTTTTGCCTAATGTTTCAAACAAAGCTTAATTTGTTACAAGATGGAATAAAAACATTAAACATTTTTATTTGGTGCCAAATAAATTATATGGTCATTTTAGAGCTACTCATGGGAATTTTCAACAAGCTAAATATCTACTTCTAAAAATCTACTTCTGAATTAAACATTGAAAAAAACTAAGATTTTGACTAAAAAAATTTTTTTTAAATGAACCCTTGCTACCATCCATAACGTAAAGATCTTAAACTCATGAAAAAAAAAACAATTAATCGCTGAGTCTCAGGACTATCACATGATATAGCCTGTATACCATATGGTTCAATATGTGACTGTATTTCCATAGTTGTTTAAATTAATCCCTGGGTGTGTTAACAGCTTTGTTTTTGCAAATGGCTCAATTATATAGTAGCAGTGTATAATCTGAAATTTAAACATCTAACTCTGGTTCATAGTGTATATCCCCATCTGGACTCCACAACGCAGGTAGCCAAGTCCTTAATTTCACCCATTACCTTATAGTAATGCTCCAGAAGGATGCGCACTACCCCTTCCACACTCTCTGCCTCCACGGGCTTGCGGGCAAATTGTAGGAGGTACTGCAGGGCATCGGTCGGAGTGGTGGCTTTACACAGGTCAATGTGGAGTGAAGCCGATTTACTGGGTTTGGTAAGCCTTAGTTTTTTTGCAGGAGCCTCTTCATGTGGCTGTTGCTGGATAAATGCAGTATCAAAACTTTTAAATTCCATCATCTTTTTCTTTAACAAAACAGAACGTTTCATAAAATAACTGTAAACGTATACATAACAACTATCAGTTTAGCCAGGTTATTAAAAGAGTATAATAACTCATTACCTATCGTTACAAACCAGATCCAGGACACGGAAACGGTGCGGCCAGAACTTTAATGAGCAGTGTCGCGTCTATAGAAACATTTCTTTTTTAACGAACAGTGTTGTTTATAAAGGATGAACAGAAGGGTCTTCCCGACTAATTGTACGTAATAGGCTACGTTTTATAACTGTAGGGATTATAGCATGTCCCCATTAACGCATAATATCGATTATTCTCTTAACTAGTTTAGTACCTTCCATTTCGGTGTTAATTAACAGCAACTTGTGGTAGACAGGTAGCATAATTTTGTTGGTTAACATGATGGTTGCATTTTAAAGCTTAGCTAGCAGAATAAAAATAGCAACCGATCCAAACTCCAAGTTAGCACATTAATATAAGACATTATTCACTACATATACCACATACAAGACATCGTTTTATGTGCAGGCCTCTAGCGAATACTAAATCCACGGTTTTTGCAAAAGACTTAAAACAACCAATGAGACACACTGTCAAACAATTAGCAAAATATTACCGGTGTAGTGGCTAATAGTTATCCACTCATTTGGTCTGAAGCAATTTGAATTCAGTAAGTTAGATATTCATGCAAGAAACTAAATTATTGACGTACCTGAACGACCTTTGAGAATTCTTCGTAAACACGTTTTTTTAAGTGTGCTGCCATTGTTTAAAATCAAACCCGTTTAGCTAACAAGATAGCTAGCTAACTACAGCTTCTTATGGGTAGTGTCAACAGTGTCATGACGCGTTTCGAATAATAACTGTCCTTGTTAAGCTTTCCGTAGTTCCGGCATGGACTCCGAACGGGTTTGGGAATCATAAATATTGTCTTGAAACCTTGTTACATTCGTTGAAAAAACTTCATAATCACTGGTTGAAATGTATGATTTCGGGAAAATCTTTCCGTTTTGCTTACATGTGACAATACTAATTTAAAGTGTTTCAAAATTAACACTTTTAACATTTATTTCACTAATATGAATTAAATATAGGTCAAACATATATTGAAATAAATGATTCCAAATTGTTTAAATTTTAAACGTGACATTGGTATGGTTTCAATAAATTCAATTTATTGTGACCGCAAAATCAGGAATATGAGCTATTGTTTAAAGCTTTTATTACTCACACTTAACAAAAGTTAAATGGCAACAATACATCAGTTATTTATACATGTAATTTAAACCAGTGCCAAACATTTTAAAGTAGAAAATTGTACAGGAAGGCAGTAAACTGTATTTATATCCAATACAAATACAACAGAGGAGTCCGTACATATGAGACATAGGAGACAGTACATAGCTTATTTGAAAGTCCATTATAAGTTTTTTCCCATAATTTAAAAAGGTTGTTCCTCTATGAAATGGCAGGCTTTGGACTGGGAGCAGGGAAATTACAATACTCCAGATTGGAATCTTTTCATTTAAACTCGTATTAATTAGTAGAAAAATTCAATTACAGAATAGTTCAATTGTAGTTACCACCATGTAAATATTAACTTGTAAAAGAAGTCATAACTCTTGAAACGGAACACCTTTTCTGCACTATGTGGCTTAAAACAAATCTGGTAACCCTTGGCTTCAATGTCCATTTTAATACAGTCAAGCAGATCTCCAACGGTTGGTGGGCCTTTCCAAGGACCAAACCTCACCACAGACTCTTTACCAGCATCCAGACTGTGGATCGCCTCATTGTACCGCCCAACATCCTCCTCTGTCCTCAGAATGCACACAATGATGTTCGAGTGACGAGTACCAATGGCTTCAGCCCGAGCTATCCTGATGATCACTTCCAGGTTCTCCTGGTAATTGTGCACCCTTGCCAAGAACTGCTGCCGACCAACTGCCTCCCCAAAGAGTTGTGGGGTGTCCTCCAACTGCTTGACTAATGGTTTTATGTCATAAAACACAGCCTCCTTGTACACCTCTTGCACATACTCAGCAGGCAGCCTTTGGGTGCGCAGAAACTCGAGAATATGTTTGAAGTGTGTCCCATCACGGTCAATGAAGAACCGGCCCTGAGGATCTTGCCGAAGCTTTGAGGGTCCGTTGAACATGTCCGCCAGCTTTGAGTTGGGGTACTTCCTGAGTGTGCTCAGTGTCGTTGTGTACAGCTCGCCACCTATGTTTAGCTGGACTATATGTGAAGGCTGAAATTCAAAAGAGGGGGACACTAAGAACTTTTATGTAAATGCCACACATTTTAGTTAATGAATTAACCTTGTATGCTCACTTAATTTTTAGAACCGTTTTTAGAAATTTATTGCCAGACAAGATATTAGGCTCAGTATTACTCACTGTCAAATTCTTGTCAGGTGAATGGTGGATTAATTTTTTAAATTCCAGGTAAGATTTAGTCACAAGTACCTCCAGTAAAAATAATTCATGCATATACAGTACTGTGCAAAAGTCTTAGACACCCTAGCTTTTTTTTACAAAAGTGTAGTCTTTTTGTCTTCTACATTAGTGTGTCAGTAGAAAAAAGTAATTTTTAGATTTCTGAAAATTAATATTCCAAAAGAAGAACAAGGAGTTCTGCAACAGGTGGCATGGCCTCCACAGAGCCCTGATCTCAACATCATCAAGGCTGTCTGGGGTTAGCTGGACAGACAGAAGCAAGCCAGACAGCCAAAGTCTGTAGAAGAATAATGGAGAATTTTCCAAAATGCTTGAAACAATCTACCTGCCTGCTCTCTTATAAAACTGTGAAACTTAGAGAATTTATGCAAAGGGTTGTCACACCAAATATTGATTTTATTTATGATATTTTTATATATAATATTAAATATATATTTATTTTTGTTTTTACTGTCTACGGCCCTTTATAGTATTTATTTTATATTTAGAAACTTTTCATTACATTATTTTTGTAAGCATCTTCACTTTTCATAATGCTTTTACATGTGCCTAAGACTTTTGCACAGTACTGTATATAGCCTATGATATAATATCAGTTCAATTTTCCATCAAAAGAGGTTATTACGTAATGATATTGTTTTGGTAAATGGGTAACAAAATAACCAAATGAAGAGGTTCGATTGCGTAGTCAGTTGTACTGAATGACGCAATCCTATTTTAGTTTAAACACCGACTACAATCCAGGATTATTTGAGAGGCGACCCGGAACCACCGAAACGGTCTTCGTTTTCACATATATATTTTTTCTCTAATTTAAAAAAAATGAACATAGGGGAAATGTGTATATTTTAATTTGCCCAAAAGTGCTCATAAACTGATTCGAATACCTGCAAATGAATTGCTTTCTTGTTTAATTATTGAAGTATTTCTAGACGGAACCTGGAGTAATACCAAACTGGATTGTTTCCTACTCTATACAAATGTCAATATTTTACCTTTGCACAACCGTACAAAACGACATGACACTTAGTACCGGTAGACTGGCATATACACACTAAACATATGCAATACATTTTAAATCTTACTATTTGCAGTGGAGTAGATTGTTTCCCAGGAGATTTTAAGTCAGGAAGACTCATTTTTCGATTATCCTGTTTCTCGCACGAAACTTACTCGTGTGTCACCTGAAGTTTTGTTAACTTGACGCGAAAACTAGGGACATTGGGCTGTGGTTGTTGCAGGTGTGGCTAACTCCAGATCTTAAAACCACTCCTACTTTTACTACTTTTTTCCAGGCTCCTCGCAAGACACTAATGATTTCTACAAACCAATTGTTGTGCCTAAATAGTGTAAAGTGTGGTGTTCATTTTTTGTCTCTTAAATATATGCGAATCAAAATATACATTTAAGGGCATTTCCTAATTTAGAGTTTAGTGGCCTACTTAGGAGTGGAACTAGCGACTTGTCACAAACTCATACATTACTCATGTTGTCAACGCCTAGATACTAATACATTTTCAGATAAGCGCCGCCACACATCCTTAAACAAACTAGCTGGGATTAGGAAGACTGGTTTGTGTTATAATCCAGTATATATAATAAAAATTCCATTTACATGTAAACGTATTGGGATAACTTGGAAGAAATCGGCAACCAGAAACTGACTTGCAAAGAAGTTACAATTAATGAATTCCCACTTGACCGTCAAATTGACAACCCAGACAGTTTTGATTTTTAGATCGGATATATAATTTTTGGCGACTTATTAAGGAATCTGTTTGTTGCCAATATAAACGATAGTATAGTGACCACGAACAATTTTACAAAATCACTAATTAATACAAAGAAATTGGACTACCACTTGTAAACTTAAAACACTGATAATCGTAATTTGGAATTACTCCCTTGACAGTTGCGTTGTAAATTTGCTAAATTGGAATCGATGTCAAGGGAAATATTATTATTATTATTATTATTATTATTATTATTATTATTATTATTATTATTATTATT
>JAOVYW010073462.1:0-19969 GCA_025775045.1 Hiodon tergisus
CCCCCCCCCCCCCCCCCCCCCCCCCCCCCCCCCCCCCCCCCCCCCCCCCCCCCCCCCCCCCCCCCCCCCCCGCGGGGCCTATTGTGGGAAGACAGGTCGACATTATGGGCCACCGAGCGAGGCGATTTGGAATTCCGCGGCATTGCACACTATAAATATGGTCCACTGCATAAGTCATAATGGAGATATGGTCATTTGTCTATCGGTCTGATGGGACTGCAGGGATGGGTGGCAGGCATTCCATAACGAGAACTACAGCACAGCTTCCACCTCCAACATGCCTTCAAAGGAAATTTCAAACCCTCTGAATCGCGTGGAGTCTATGCGCAATTCTTGTCTTATCAAGCCAGGATCTGCTTGACAAGGCACTGAGGGAGGAGTCATCGTCACCCACACTGACAGTGAAATAATAGATCAGAACCGAATCTAAACCCAAACAGGAAAACTCATGAGCCTTGCCTAGGCCACGGCTACAACGTAAAGACTCCTCATACATTATGTAAAACTATGTGTGTGTATATATATATGTGTGTGTGTGTGTGTATATATATATATATATGTGTGTGTGTGTGTGTGTGTGTGTGTGTGTAAGGCAATCAAGTTCACAAAGGTACAAAAGCAAAAATTGAGATTTATCTACTGCCCAGGAGGTGTAATGAAATTTGCACGATAATTAAACAGAAACATAAATGAAATCATTATTTATAAAATTTATGTACAACATACACTGGAAAAATAGATTATATTAACAGTGGGGAAAATCCTTGAAAGGTGAAGCAGGACAGGGGCCACAGCATCTTTTCCAGATAGATTTATTAAAATGAACCGTTTTGATGGGAAAGCAACTGAACGCCAGGATACCCTCCACTGTATTGCACAATTACCCTAATAACCATATCCAATAGCCAGTCGCCATCCTGGCAAGGTCAGCGACTCGGCAACTTTCCACTTTTCTCTTGAAAAATAGACCTTATATAGAAAACATCCTGGATGCACTCAGTAGCTTTCTTTCAATCACATCATATATACAGATCAGTAGGAACGGTAGCACAGGTGCAGGGAGGAACCTGCTGTATCTTAAATCAAACAATCAAGGGGAAAAAAACAACTTAATTTACAATCAACAATACAACACAAGGAGCATCAAACCTGGTATAAATAAACCCTTATACAAATTATACTCTTAAGGAAATCTGAACGGAATTTCTTTGACAGTAATAAATAAGAGTAGTAAAATGTAGTGCATAGCTCAATCAGCAGGTAAATACAACACAAAGCCATGCCACCTTAATACCCTTAGAGTCTTTCAGCATGAAGATGAACCTGGTACCATTTAAGACGATGCTTTTTCGGAGGGGCAGTCTCTGTTCTTAAAGTGGGCGCTCAGTCTAAGCAGCAGTGAAACGGCAAATGGTGAACAATTTACAGCCCTGACATATATATATATCTTTATAAAAAAATGTTTTTCTGTTTTTGTTAACAACCTCATTTCGGTTCACTGAATCAGCTCTGAATTGCAGGCGTGTCGGGGTCCTGCGGTAGTGAACATTAGAGCTCTACAGGGCGCCAGTGAGGCACATGAAGACGACAATGTGCAAAGCCAGCAGGTAGGCGAGGAAGAGGTAGCGAGACTTGGCCCGGGACGTCAGCAGCTTGGAGCAGTAAAGGCTCCGTCCACGCAGCCACCGCTTGCAGGAAAGAACTCCGCCTTTCATCTGTGGATCACACATTTGACCATTCATTCATTCTAGAACTCTTACATTAACCAGATTATAAGAATAATGAGTAATAATGAATAATTCTGAATAATTGCTATTTTTCTAAAAGAGAAAACCAGTGTTAATAACTTACCTTGCGCATGACAACATGCTCAGTGGGGTCGATAATGAGTGCCTCGCGCTCGTCATCTGATTCCAGCTGAATACTGAAGTCTCTGGGAACACTGGAAGTAACAGAGACAGAAAATTACTTTAACGCATCACACAAAAATCTACGGCTTAACACATAACTGTATGCTTTGAAACAATCATTCACAGTGTGAGTGTTTGTGTCTCTGGCGTGCAAGTTGGAAGACTGAGGTGTCCCACACCTTTTAACCCTTTCTTCGACTAATCCCAGAGCTTCCTCAGCTGCTTCCCTCCTGGCTCGCTCCTCTGCCAGGCTCTCGGTCAGTTGGGTCAGGTCCTGCTGGGTGGAGTCAAGTTGCAGCTCCGCCTCTGCCAGTCTGCCACACACACGCAGACATGCAGAGAGAGAGAGAGAGAGAGAGAGAGAGAGAGGGCATCAGGCACACACAGCAGGTGGACAACAGCACACGCGAGCCAAACGATACGCACAATGCCAGTCATTTGTACCCCGCCATTTAAGGTAGTCTGTGTGTGAAAGATCTTTGAGGGTCACCTGCTTCTCAGCTCATTGGCCTGTGGGCCATCCACATCCACCACAGTATTGGCCCTCTCCTGCGGCGCTCCAGGTGGGACCTCCACTGACTCTCCCTCCTTGAGGAGACAGATTGGCATACGTTCATAAATGATATATTGGTGCCAACACACATTTATGACGTTAGCGTGATGCAGAACAAAGCCGTGTTCTGTATTAATATCTGTGCATAAGGTGTTAATATTAGTGTATGAATCAGCAAGACAACGCAGTGACACACAAACTGAGACCACTCAGAAGTGCCATGGAGTAAGCACTCACAGGTGCATGGTCATGGTACGGCTGACCAGGCCTCGTCTGCACCTGGCTCTCAAGCCAGTAGCAGCGGTTCTGCAGCTCGCCAAGGCTCAGCTGCGAGTCCCTCAGTGCCTGAGAGACTCCCTTCAGCTGGGAGGATAAGGCCATCTTCTCCTCCACTGTCTGCAGCAGCTTGGATAAAGGTCCAGAAAGGGGTAGTCAAATATCTAACAGCGAAGCGGGGGGAGCAACCCATTCAGGTCTACATCCATTATTGTGGGGGTGGACGGCAAATAGATTAGGATTAGGAACAGAATTTAAATTTTGCCCAGATGAATATGGTCACCAGGGTTGTTAGTAGTTTAGCAGAGCGATTTTACACTTAATGCTACAATATAGCAGATCTTTACACTTCATATCGATTTATATCAAGCGGGTCAAATAAAAATATAATTGAAAAGAGAAAAAAAAGACAAAAATCCTTAAAAAAATAAAATACTAACCCAAACTTCAATACTTTTAAGACCTACAATGTTAGACCATCATTCATGAAAGGTCACACCTGAAACACCAGGAATGGATCGTTGGCTATCCCCAGTTATGAACTAAGTACCTTATTCAGTTTTATACCATGTGCGTCTACTATAATTCCAGGTGTTCTCTCTGCCGCTTGCGGGGACAGGGAACAATTTTGTAGTTTTTCCAGTTGGCTTTGAGTCTGCTATAGTGCATCTTTACAAATAGAATTTTATTTTTATTTGTTTCCCCAATTTTGTATGGATTGATTTATGTAGGGACCTCAAGCTTTCCTTATTTCTAATTTTGCAGAGCAGTTGCACATCTACTTGTATCAATCTTTCATCAGACCATTCTTTAAAAGGGGGTTTATACAGTTGAATTCCAGTGCTGGAGTACTATCCTGCATCCGTAAGCAGTAAGGGGGTAGTAACCTTAACCCAGAGGTTCCTTCTGGAAAAGAAAAAAAGTTTGATCCATCTACTAGGATACCCAATAAACAAAGAGCTGGGGTCAGTGTCAAATTGGAAGCCATGACCTCTATCTCTGTAAGACTAAAATTGCAATCAATCCATATAGTCAACATTTCACAGTTATACAGCAATTTATATAGCAAGTCGCTGTCAATAACTCATGAACTAAACCTCAATAACAAGTTGGTGGAACTACAAGCCTTACAGTTCATCCTCCCAAAGCTGGTCTATGGTTGACTGTCATCAATCCGAATCCTCTAGGGACAAAATCCAAGTTTCATCCTGCGATACCCAGAACTTTGATTAAGGTTAAATGGCAGTATCTCTCTATGGATTTGGGTCCGCAAGTTCATCCTTGTAATATTTTGGTAAATCATCACTAAATGTTAAAACAGGTCCTAAATGAGTGGCATTACCTTGGCGTTCACCTGCTGGAAGCGAAGGTCCCTCTGATGAAGCTCCTGCAGACAGCGTTGGAGATCAGTCTGGAGCTGGTCTCGTTCTGCCAGCAGAAGGCTGACCTGCTCTGATGACACACCCTTCCCGAGCAGGGCCACACTCTCCTGCAGGACACCACCACACACCTGGGGTTTAATGGACATTCTCACCACGCAGTAGCAAGCATGATGACATTTAGAGTGGCCAGTATCAGAGTGGCCCAAATACTGGCTCTGGAGTGTTTTCCTGCTTATCATAACATAGTTGGCTCAGTTCTGCCTGAGTGGGGAAATAACCAGGTGACAGAAATCCCACACAGCATGGGATGAAAAACATTGCTTTCCTTCTCCAATAACGGTTATAACTATATTGCTGTAATAAAAATGGCTGAAAGCCAACCAAACACTTGACAGTGAGCTTTGCTAAATTACTCAATAGCGGAATAGTCTGTATCTTGTAAATATTCAGAACATCCAAATATTTATTTACTTTTATTTAACTTTGTGGATCTATTACAGTCCAGTACAAAGTGAACCGATTTAGGCCCGCTTACCTTGAGGGGATAGATGGATTCAGGGCTCCGGACTTCCTTTATCTGTGACTCCGAGCTCAGCTTCTGCAGCTCGCCAACCTGGCGGTCCCTCTCGGTGACCGCCACCAGGTGCTGCTCTTTAAGGACCTGGCACTCAGACAACAGTAGGTTCTTTTCCGACCTGAAAAATAGCACCCACTAGGATGAAATTTGTGAACCCCCTGGAATTCAACGGGAATTTAAAGGGACTCTTCCCAGAAACCTGCCAACGTAGCAAGCGTGCTGCTGCCCCCCTTTGGGGCCGTGGCCGGCGCCTCATGCCACGCATGCCACAATCTGTTCTACTCGGTTCCCTCTAAACATAGATGCGGTTACATCGCAGTCACTCATCGCGGGCTGGTGAATAGAGGACATGTTGCCACACAATGTGAATGCCTATTAACTGGGGGGACCTGAGGGGTAGCAGCAAGACTGGAAGGCATGTAGACCCAGGGGTCGACGGTGAACCACTCCTGACGTCAGCCACTGTTACTGACTTACGGAGATCTATTCTCAAGACCCTCCGTAACTGCGTGAACTTTGTGAAGGAAATAATACAATTCGTTCAAAGAGTTAGATGGCCCGCATCACGAGAAACTTACATAAGTCATAAAATGTTTTCATTAGCTTTAAAATGTAAGCATGTACAGACACACAAACTTCAGTCCTTTACGAAGTGCTGCATCTATTGACTTCACTAAAATATTAGTTGATACACCATTTATAGCGGCTGTTTCTATGTGCTTACGGATATAGAATTGACTCCCAAAAGTTGAACTCACCTCAGTTCTGCAAGCTCTGCCTGGTATGCTCCAATATCCATCTCGGCCTGTCGCCTGTAATTCTGTGCCTGTTGCAAAGCCTTCTGTAGCTCATCGGATCTTAGTCTCAGCTGTGTTAGTTCTGAGTTCTCGGACCTCAGGTCTTCAACTTCTTTCAACTACAAAGTAGAATAAAATTAAATGAAATGTTAGGCTGCCTGAGGTTGTGGCATTATTCAAAGATTAACCGCATTTCATCACAACACCTACACCATTTAAGACAAGCAGCATGACGAATGGTAGCTACATGCTTTTAGCAAGCAAAGGTGCATGGCAAATGGTTTTAAAGTGACCCTGCAATGCCAACTTACCAGCCTATTATTCTGAGTCTGAAGGGCATCAAGACTGCTTCTAAGGCTATTCAAATCCTCACTTTTCACAGGTGTAGTTGAAGTGGGACTTGCCCCTTGCCTTGACTCAAACACTCTCTTTGTTCTAGCCAGCTCCTGAATCAGTCGGTCTCTGTCATCCTGAAGGCTTGCCATTGACCCGGAGAAGGCAGTCATCTGCTTGCTGTACCTATCATTCTCCAGCAACAGCCTTTTGAGTTCTGCTTCCTTCTCCGACACTACTCGGCACAGCTCGTCTATTTGACCAGTCAGCTGAGAATGAGCATTGTCACTTTCAAAGGCGGAGAGCTTCTGGATCAAAATGTACCGCTCTTTAGTCAGACTGCTCACCTCAGATGATGTGTCACTGAGTTGCCGTTCGAGCTTGGTTATTGCCGCTGTGGACTCCCTGAGTTCTTTGTCGTACCGGTTACGCAGAACCTTAAAGTCCTCAATGAGGAGGTCCCTGTCATTCTGTAAGGCGGCCATGGCTTTTCCCAATGATTCATTCTTTGATTTCATGTCCATTCTCTGACTCTTAACTTCAGAGAGCTGCTGCTCTGTCTCCATTAGGTCTCTGGCAAGCTCTGCCACCCTGTTATCTGCAGTCTCTCGCTCATTTCTCATAAGATCTACCTCACGTTCAAAGGCACTAAGCTCGCTGTTATATTTATCTTCAGCCTCCCCAAGTTTCTTCTCCGTCTCGTTCTCCAGTTGCTGCAAGCTTATTTTAAGGTCATCAATGGCCATTTTTTGTGCAAGTAATTTTTGATGAAGGTCATTGCATTCTGCAGCTTTGGAAGCGACAGCCACTTGCAAGTCAGCAATCACTTTGCTCTCATTCATTTCAGCTTTCTCCTTTTTCAAAGTCAATAGGTTAGCTTCCAGTTCTTGAACCAAAGAAGCAAGTTTAGAATTCTTTGTTCTGACAGCATTATTCATCTCCACTTCTTTCTGGAGGTCAACTAGGGCCTCCCGAAGTTGTTTTTCAGTGTCAGTCTTCTGATTTGAAAGGTTTTTAATTGAATCCTGTTGTTTCTTAAGGAGTTCCTTCAATTGATTGTCCTTCATGGACAACACCTGATTAAGGTCTTCTCTGTATCGGATCAGTTGAGCTTTGAGCATGGCATTCTCCGAATTCAAGTCATCCATCTGGTAAAGGACAGTTTTAATCTCTTGTTTTAAGCCCTTGCTTTCGTTCTGGTCCTCCTTAACTAAACTTTCTTTGTCTCTTTCCACACTCTGAAGCTGAGTCTCCAATACTTTGCACTCAGACATCAAACGCTCCCTGTCCATTTGCAAGGATGTCATTGAATTCTTAAAAATCTCCAGCTTTGTAACCAATTGCTCCTTCTCCTGAACAGATCTCTCATATTTGACGTGCAGAGATTTGATCTTGCTCTCTAGCTCCCTGAATGCCTTGCCTGCAATTTCCTTATCACTATACATAGAGGTTAACCGGTCTTCACAGCTTACAATCTGGGCACGGTGATGTTTTTGTAGCTGTTCTAGATATTCAGACATTTGCCCATCCCTGGAGGAAAGCAGCAGTGATATCTCAGAGTCTTTGTTTACAAGGAGTGTCTTCATCTGCATAGAGATGGCTTCCTGTTTCTGAAGGTCAACCTGTACCTTGTCATTTTGAGCCTGGACCAGCAGAAATTGGGATTGTGAATCTGATAACATCTTATCCAGTTCTTTCAGACTAGATTGCGTTTGAGACAATGAAACTTCTTTGTCTTCAAGTTGTGTTTTCAACAGACTTTTATCGTGTTCTAACATTTTAACCTGCGCACTTTGTTCCTTTATCCGTCTATTCAAGAGTTCCAAATTTTGATTAAGTTCCGTGTTACTTGCACCCATCACAAATAGTTGCCTCTGCTGAGCTGTAGTTGCCACTGTATAATCGTTCAGAGACCGTTCTAGCCTTAAACTTGTTACCTGCAGTTCATTTACTAACTTGTCCTTATTCCTTAGATCCTCAAGAAGCTTCATTATTATGTAGCCCTGTTCGAGGAGCTGCCTGTCTTTCTCTTGTAACGTCTTTTGAAATATTTCATCCCATTGCTTTGTAATGTCATGACTTTGAGGGTTGGCAGAAAGAGCAGCCAACTTCGCCATATTAGTCTCTGCTTCCTCTTTAACGGTTTTAATTTCTAAATCTTTGGAGTCTAGTTGCCTCTTAAGTTCTATTATCACCTGACTACTCTTTGCTTTCAGACCCTGAAGCTCATTGATTTGGTTCTGAAATTCCAGAAGTTTTCCTTTATGGTGAGCCTTTTCTTGCTCCATCTTGCTTTCCAGTGCTTTCTCTTGTTGCATTAACTGAAATTTTGATTCCTCGTCCTTCCTTGCCATCTCCTGCTTTAATTGATCTCTTTCAGAGTTAATATCTTCCACCTCCTTTCTCGCCTCCTTTAATAATTTTTTATATGACATGAGCTCAGTTTCAAGATGCATAGTCCTTTCCTCAAAACCAGAAACCTTCTCTTTTATTCCCTTACACTCTTTCTCTGCCAATTCAGCTTCCGACCGAGTGTCCTTCAAAGACCTTTCCAATTCAAGAATCAGCTCCTGGTATCTGATGCAATCATGTTGAAGCTGGTTGATTTCCTGGTGCTTTTCTTTCAAGAGTTCTTGCAGCTCCCTCTTCATAGTTTTTGAACCCTCATTCCCTCTCTGTGCTACCTTAAGCTTTTCCTCAAATTCTCTGACTAGTTTCAACTGCTGCTCTTCTTTTGCACGGCAGAAATGGTCCCTTTCCTCTTTGCTGTCAGTCAATAGGGTTGAAAGCTTTGTGTTCTGGGCTTGCAGCACACTGAGAGCTTCAGTCAACTCGTCGATTCTTCCTGCATTTTTTAGGAGCATAGTTTCCAAGTATTCATTTTCATTTTTTACCTTCTCAGAAGTCTCTTGAACATTTTCAAGTTCCTCCTGCAAGAGACATTTGTCATCCCCCAAAATCCTCACCTTCTCGTCTAAGCTGTCTATCTCCAGGATTTTCCTGTTAATGATTCCTTGAAGTTCTGCCATTGTATTTTTACACTCCTCCAACTGAACCTTATGAGCTTCCTTTAGCTGTGTTAATTGTTCAGACAAATTTAGCTTCTCTATTTGCATGAAATCCATCGTTTCTTGTTTGGCGACAATTTCTGCATTTTTAGCCTCTATGTCAGCAGTTAATATACTATTTAAATTAAGAGTTTCGTCTAGTTTTAGCTGCAGATTGTTTTCACTTGCCTTTGACTCTCTGCTCCAATTTTCTAACGAAGTCTTTGATAGTTTTAGTTCCTTAGTCAGATTGGAATTGTCAGTTTGCATCTCATTAAATTTTACTCTGAGCTCCTCTGAATATGCTTTTAGACAGTTCATTTCTTCGTCAAGTTGGTCGTTCTTTTTAGTTAGATCTTCAATAGCGTACTTATGCTTCAAATCAAATTCCAA
Source organism: Hiodon tergisus (assembly GCA_025775045.1). Lineage (NCBI taxonomy): Eukaryota > Metazoa > Chordata > Actinopteri > Hiodontiformes > Hiodontidae > Hiodon > Hiodon tergisus. The sequence continues at coordinate 9,269 of JAOVYW010073462.1, forward strand.
CATGTCCTTCCTGATCTTCTCATTCTCCATCTCCAGATCTTGCATCTTCTGTTGTTTTGATTTGGTGAACTTTCGCATCTTCTCTTTATTTTTTTCCTTTTCTTTCTCAGCCTCTGTTAATTGCTTCTCTAAATTTTCCATTACTGATTCCGTCTGAATAGCTCTTAAAAGAACATCTTGCTTCTCCTTTCTTGTCACCTCCAGAAGCTGTCGCATCTTGTCCATTTCACAGCTGACATTCTCATAAGCTTGTAGGAGAGATTCATACTCATGTTTCAGTTCTGTGTGTTTTGATTTCCAATCTGACAATTCAACAGTCTGCGAATCTTTCAGGGACTCTAACTGGCAAGAAAATGCTTGCTTCTGCTGAGTTATATTTTCTATTGTGAGCTTAAGGCTTTCACAGGCAGCAGACAGATTATGGTTGTCACTCAAAATCCTGTCAACCTCTGAAATCAGTTTTTCTTTTTCCTTACTCAGCGATAATACAGAGCTTTCCAAGTCTTCTTTATGTTGTCTTAGTTGAGCGATTGATCTATCAAGGCTAAAAGATGAGTTCTGGATGTCCTTGTTTTCTGACCGCAGTGCCTGTATTTGTTCTTTGAGGGACCGGTTCTCTTTCAAGGCTTCTTTTCGGGAGATCAATGCTGCTTGAAGTTTTCTGGCAATCTGGTCATTGGTCTTGCTTTCATCTCCTTGCACTTCTTTGCCCTTCTGCTGAAGTCCATTAACCATAGTTTTCATCTGTTCCATGGCAACCTCATGAAGATGAATCTCCTTTTGTAGTTGCTGTTCCAAAGCAGCAATAAGTTCATCCTTGTCTATTATTGTGGTTTTAGAAGAGACAAGAGCATCATCTCTTTCCTTAAGGTTCACTTTAAGTTCTTCAGTGAAGGATTTCAAAAACTGTAACTCTTCATTCCCAGTGACAAACTTGTGTTTTTCTTTCTCCTCCAGCTCATGTATTTTCTCAAATAGTTCATCCTTTAGTTTCACTGATTCACCAAGCTCATATTTCAGATCGGCCACCTCAGTTTTGCAACTTTCCAGAAGAACAGATGCATTTTCCTTTTCCTTCTGTAACGTTTCCATGCACAGTTTATAACTTTCCACTTCAGCTTGAGCTTCATTAGCACAAGCTTGCAATTTTTCTATTTCCATTTTGAAACGTTCTCTCTCTTGACCGAACTGAACTTGGCATTCACTTAAAATGTTCTGGACAGACTGAAGCTCTAGTGACTTCTGAGTAATGACTGATAGCGCATTTTCAAGCTCTTCCTTTATCTGAGCATTGGCTTCAAGAAGTGTTTTGTTAATTTTACTTAATTCTTCATACTGGGATTTATAGTCAATTTTAATAGCTTCAAGTGTACGTTTAAGATCTTCAGTCTCCTCTTGCGATTCTTTAAATTTGTGTTGCAGTTCCATATTCTCGTCAGTAATTGCTTGTTTATCATGTTGGTATTGCTGCAGAGCAGCATCCATTTCTTGTTGCTGTCTCATAATCTGCCCATTCTTTTCTCTCATCTCTAAATATGTCTTTTCAAGTTCAGTCTCTGCATGTTGTACTTGTGCTGCCAATTCTTTAGATCTTTGTTCCAACACTACTAACAATGCATCTTTGTTTGTCATTTCATACGTCATGTTTTCCAGTTTGTGCCGAAGGTTTTCCAACTCTCTTTGGTCTAGTGATGTAGCTTCAGCCTGCTCTTCTTTCTCTAAGGACCTGCTCAGACCATGCAATGTTTCATCCTTCTCGTTAATAAGTCTTCCAGCAGTATCTAATTCGCCCTTGAGGGATATATTAGCATGCTGAATGTCCTCAAGTTCTTTGCGCATTTCATCATATTTGATTTGGATGGAATTCAGATCATTCTTTTGTTGAGAATGCTGCTCCAAAAGCTTACCAAACTCTTCCTTTAGGCCAGATAACTCTTCAGTGTGCTTTCTTTCATTCTCTTGTGACTTCTTTATCGTTTCCTTCCTTGCCAATAAAGCAGCATGAACCTTCTTTTGCAGAACCTCTTTTTCTTGCTTAACCTTGGAGAGTTCATGTTCCATATCGGGACTTTCTGTTTGAGGGGCTGCCATTTCAACTTTAAAACTCTCTTCTCTCTTTACCTTTTCTTCTTTCAGAAGATCCATGTTCATTATCATCTCACAACGTTCACGATCAAAGGCTTCTTCTTGAGCTGTGATGCCAACCTGAAGATGGTTAATAACTTCACATTTTTCCTTGAGTGATTCAAAGGTGACAGTCAATTTTTCCTCCTGCTGATCAAATTTTTTTTGTAAGCACTGCATGTTTTCTGTCAATTTTTCAAGGATGAAATCCTTACCAGAAATTTCTTCATCTTTTTTCACCATTTCTTGTTTCAGAAGGTCAATCTGGGCTTCGTGATCGCTTATCGTGCTCTCTGCCCGAGTGGTCAGCTCTTGAATTTTTTCTTGCAATGCAGAAATCTCCAATGTGTTGTTCTTATTTTCCTCTATGTGTTGTTCATACTTTTCTATCTTTTTCAATAAGTCCTTTCTCACAACTAACGCAGCTTGGAGCTTCTTCTTCATTACATCTTTTTCTCGACACAGCTTATCTTGCTGAAATTTAAGTTCCTCCTTTTCCTTGACCAACACAACCTTTTCTAAATCCTTAGTTTCTATTAGTCCCTGACAGGCAGACAGTTGGGTTTGACTCTCCTCCAGCTGCAAGGAAACATTTTCAAGGTCTTTGAGTGAGCAACTATGGACATTTTGCAGGCTTTCCAATTGAAACACAAGCTGATTTTTTTCCTCTGTGTGCTTCACCATTGTATTTGACGCCGATACCATCACCTGAGCAACTGAAGCATCTTTTTCTTTTAACTGCTGGCTAAGCGCTGCAAGCAATTCTTTTTGCTGGCTTAACTGAATGTTCAAACAGTTAATCATTTCATCTTTTTTTTGGACTTCACTGAGAAGACTAGCCTGGTTAACGTCTGCCTCTCTCAGTTGTTGAGTGCTAATTTGCCTTTCGTCTTGTTTTTGCTGTAATAACCTTGCCATGTCATCGGATTCCTTTTTCAAAGAATCTACCTCGGATTCATAATTTTCCTTTAACCGCTTAATTGTCGTTTGTAAGGAATATTTTTCCTCCTCAAAAGCAATCAATCTGTCAGACATGTTTTGTGTTAATTCTTTCAAATCTTTATCACAAGACTGTTTATTTGAGACCAAGATACTCATCTCATTTTCCTTGTCTTTTAGAGTCTGAATCAGTTCTAAATTTTCTTTTTCTTTTTTCTGAACAGCTAAAAGTATTTCCTGCAATTGGATACTGTTTTCAGAAAATTGCTGCCTAAGTTTTAAGGCTTCCCTATCTTTCTTTTGAAGTTGTTCAGAGCTAACCTGAAGCGTTGCCATTACCTCTACAAACTTTTGCTGCAGCTCATCTAGATCATGTTTCAATGCCTGAACTTGAATATCTTTTGACTTCATCTCATTTTCTGCACTTCTCAATTGCTCATTGAGAAGCTTCCTTTCCTGGCTTTCCCTATCAAGGACAGATAACCACTCTTTTTCAGACTCCTGTAGAGTTTGTGTCATTTTCTGAATTTCTAACTTAAATCCATTGATTTCTTCAACCTTGGCACTAACCTGCGCCTGGAGATGCTCCTTCTCAGTCATCATTTTCTCCATGGCTTCACTCAAGTTACCAAAGTGCTGCTGATGCTGGAGTTGCAACTTGTCCTTGAGTACTTGCAACTGGTCATTGTGAGATCTGTCAGCTTCTTCTTTCTCCAAGATCTTTTTCTTAATTTCTTGTTGCAAATGCATCTTTTCACTGATGGCAACTTCAAGCTGCTGATGAAGCTGCTGTGTTGAAAGACTGATTTCTTCTCTTAGTCTTTTGTTCTGCTCCTCAAGTTTGTGCATATCTGACACAAGATTTTCAGCATGTTTGACTTGGGCAGTGTACTGAGCGTTAATTGCATGCAAGGCCATTTCCCTTTGCTCCAAATTCTCAGTCAGGGAAGTAATTTGTGCAGCAACCTGCAGATGTTGTGACTTCAACCTCTCAATTTCAACCGTTAAAGTGGAAGCATTCATTTGATGAGAGACAACAGCATCCTCTTTTTGCTTTGAGAGATTGGCAACGGATGCTTGGCTTTGCTGAAGCTTGTCTGTAATCAGTGCATTTTCATTTCGAAGCAAATCCACAGTGTTTTCGGCAGCTGTAACTGCATATTTATGTTCTTTGACGACCTGGCTGAGGTTGGTGACCTCTTCGTTCTTTTGGGAGAGTAACTTTTTAACCTCACTCAGCTCTTCTAAATGGGAAGCATATTTTTCCTGAAGATTTAAAAAGGCACTTTGTTTCTCATCCACTAACTCACCAAGCCTTCTAGATTCTGAGGAGAGTCCCTGAATCTGGCTCTGCAGTTTTGATATCAGCTCTGTGCTCTCCATGAACTGGGTTTTGAAAAGGGCTAACTCATCTGCTTTTCTCTGAAGATCCTGAACAACCTTTACTTGGTCCAAAAGTTCATCCTCTTTCTCTTCAATAACTTTGGCGATTTCAGAGGATTTGGAACTCAAGTTGTCTGTCAGCTTTGAGACAGACTCTTGGAGCATAGAGACTTGTTCTTTTAAGCTTTGACATTCTGTCTCTTTGGCTTTTAAAGTCATAGTTGAAACTTCATTGAAAGTAAGTGAGGAGTTCTGGATTTCTTCAATGGCCCGCTCCTTTTCTTTCAGCGTTTCCTTCAGTTGAGTAGACTCCAACGTTACGACATCTAATTGATTTACAAGCCGCATAGCCGAATCCTCCAGTTCTGAAAACCGTGCCATTAAATTCAAATAATCATCCTCTTTCTGCTTAAACTGGGACTCTTTCTCATCAATTTCCATGTTTAGTAAGCGGTTAGTTTCAGAGGTGCTCTGGAGTTCACTCTGGAGATGACTAATGACCTCCATATTTGCAGATATTTGGTTCTTTAATACTTCACATTCCGTATTCACTTTATCTTTAAGTTGTGCAAGTTCTGTCTCTTTCTGTTGCAAAGACCTTTCTCTGTCCTGCAATGATTTTTGCATGGTTTGAACCTGGGTCTGCAGCTTGGTGATTATTTCAATTTTCTGGCTAATTTGACTTTCCCCCTCAAGTGAATTGGATTGTAATTGTTTTATAAATGTTTCTTGTTGATCCATGGACTCAGACTTCTGCTTTAAAGTCATATGCAAGTTCTCCCTTTCTAACTGGACCGCAGCAAACTGCTCTTTCAATGAAAGTACCTCATGATCTTTATTGGAGAGCTCTGACCGGCAAACGCCTAATTCTTCAACTTTTTGGGACAGCTCTGCAACAGAAGTCTGATGTTCCATTTTCAACTGGTAATTTTCCTCATTTAACAGCTTGATACAATTCTGGAGCTCTACAACTGTGGCGTGTCTTTGGGACAACTCGTTCCTCAGTTCATCATTATCAGCTATTTGTTTATCCAGGGTGTTTCTCGTGTTTTCATCATTGGATTTTTGCTTTAGAGCATTTTCATTCATTTCAATTAACTGCCTGTTCAATGAATTCACTGCTTCACTTTTCCTGTTCAGTTCATCCAGGTAGTTTTTACACTCCTCAGTCTTATTTCTGAGAGTCAACTCTTTTTCTTCCATCCTTTGACTAAGTTGTAAACACTGGCTTGTGAGGGAGTCAGTGTCCCTTTTTAGTTGGGTGCAAAGTTCTATGTGCTGCAGGATTTCAGTTTGCAGGGAGCTCAACTCTATTGCTTTCTGTTGCAATAGTGTGTCTTTCTCCATCAGCCCTGACTTCAACGCAGTCCCCTGCTCCTGTAACAGGGACACAGTCTCTTGGAGTTGCACAAGTTGGCTTTGTTGAATCTCACTCTGCGCATTTTGATCAACAATAGTTTTTTCTTTCTCAGTCAAACTGCATTTTAACCGTTCTACCTCATCATTCAACAGACATACCTGACCATGTAAATGTGCTGTGGTTTCTTTACTTTCGGCGAGTAATTTTGTGAGATTGCTACATTCATTTGTTTTCTCCTGCAAACTCTCTGAAATCGAACTTCTATTTTGATCCAATAACTGATTTAGCTCTTCTAACCTCGCAGCCAATTCTGCTTTTTCTTTAACTTCCCCTTCAATAATTTTCCGGTTTTCTGAATGTTGTATCTCATAGGCAGAAAGTTTATTTTGAAGGAGGTTTCTCTCCTCTGATAGCTCTGATTGGGATTTATCCTTCTCAGTGACCTCGTGTTGCAATTTCTGCTTTTCTTCTGTAAGTTCAGACACTTGTGACTGTAGGATAGCATTTGTCTCAAGAATCACAACTGTTTTTTTATCCAAATCCGCAAAAATATTCTGTTGTTTAGCAAGATCCTTCGTCAAGTTCTCAACAGTGTCCCGCATTTGCTGGTTTTCCTCATTTAATTCCAGGATCTGGGTCTGAAGATGTGCAATTTCAGTTTGATTAAAAGTAACCTGTTCTTGGAGTGTGTTGTTAACAGCGACATGACGTTCCAGGGCAGCTTTCATGTCCACATTCACAGATTCCAGCATTTGGGCATTTTTATTCATTTCATCCAATTGATTACGTAGTAAAAACACCGATTCATTTTTCTTGTTCAATTCGTCCAGGTGGTTTTTACACTCTTCAGCCTTATTTCCAAGACTCACTTCTTTTTCTTCCATGCTTTGACTAAGTTGTAAACACTGACTTCTGAGGGATTCGGTGTCCGTTTGTAGCTGGGTGCAAAGTTCTTTCTGGTGCAGGATTTCAATTTGCAAAGAGCTCAACTCAATTGTTTTCTGCTGCAAAAGCGTGTCTTTCTCCATTAGCCCTGACTTTAAGGCATTCCCCTGCTCTTGATGCAGGGACAAAATCTCTTGGAGTTGCCCAAGCTGGCTTTGCTGCATCTCACAGTGTGATTTTCTATCAACAATAATTTTCTCCTTCTCAGCCAAACTACATTTGAGCAGTTCCATCTCAGCATTCAAGAGGCCAACCTGACCAAGTAAATGTGCTGCGGTTTCTTTACTCTCGCTGAGCAATTTTGTGAGATGGTTACATTCATTTGTTTTCTCCAGCAAACTCTCTGAAACCGAGTAACTGTTTTGTTTCATGGCCTCATTGAGCTCTTCCATCCTTAGGCTTAATTCTTCTTTTTCTTTCAGTAGCCCTTCAGTTATTTTTTGGTTCTCTAAACGTTGTCTCTCACTGGTAGCAAGTTTACTTTGTAGGGTGTTTCGATCCTCAATTAGCTCAGAATTGAATTTCTCTTTTTCAATGACTTCCTGTCGCAGTTTCTGGCTTTCCTCAGTAAGCAGAGTCACTTGTGAATGTAGGTTTGCATTTTGCTCAAGCGCAACGTCATTCTTTTTATACAAGTCGTCAACAAGCTGCCTCTGTTTAACAAATTCTTTTTCCTTGTTCTCAATATCAGCTTGAAGTTGCTGGTTTGCATTTGAAGTGCTGGTCAAGTCCATTTCCAGTTTGGAGATATTTTCAGATAGACCCTGAAGAGCTATTTCCAGCCTTTCATTGTCAGACTCCTTAGCCCTCATCTCCTGACAGAGTTTCAATCGTTCAGCTTCTGCTTCTACCTGAGTATCCTTGAGTCTTTTTTCAAGTAAGGATATGGATTCCATGTTTTCACCGATCACCCTTTTAATTCTTTCCTGGTCTTCTGTCTGATCCTCCAGTTGCTTGGATAAAGCTTGCAGCTCTACATTGCGTTTGGCAGCCTCGGAAAGAAGTTGGTTGCGCTCCTCCTTGATTGCCTTCAGGTCTTTTTCATACGTCTGCTCCTTATGCTGCAGAAGGTCCTTTAACTTCTCATTGGCGTTGTTACTTTCTTTAAGCTGAGATAGGAGTACCTCAGACTCCTGTGATTTCTGAGAGGACACAGTTGCCAGTTCCTTAAGAGAAGAAACCTGAGACTCACACTCTAAAAGGTGAGTGCGGTGGCTAAGAGTGAGCTTCTGAATTTCCCCACGGAGATTCTGGATGGTCTGGTTATCTTCCTGAACCTGTTTCATCAATTCTGAAACTTCCCCTGCTTTGGAGTCTTTTTGCTTTTGAGTTTCATTCAGCTCAGACGCCACAGTTTGGAGCTGCTCCGTCAATTCTGAGAGCTTGGTGTTTAGTGCTTGTTGGTCGTACGACTGGGACTCTCTGGCAATCTGAGCTTCTCGCTCCGCTTTGGTCAAGGTGGCTTCTATGCGGACTAGATCTTCCTCTTTGTGTCTGATCTCCTGTTTCAGCACCAAGATCTGCTCAGTGTACTCTGCCATGTTGCTGGAGAGAACAGACATCTCTTTGTCCTTATCAGACAAAATGTCCTTGAGATTGTCGATCTCTCGCTCACAGCTTTGAAGGTCGTGAATTAACTGAGCCCTTTCTTCTAGGTGGGTGGAATTCAATTTGTCAAGTTCATCATTAGTCTGCTCCAGATCAGTTTGCAGTGATTGTATGGTAGCCTCTTGTTTCTGTGTCTACAGATTTGAAGAGGGAGTGAGGAAAAAGTCAAACATTTGACAGATATCAACCCATATTCAATAATTTTAATACTGAAAAAATGGCTTCAAAATAATGTGGAATTATATATTTTCTTAAAGCAAAATATTCTGATTCAAATCAAACTCAAAGCATTCAAAAATACTGTGTGTTTAAAAACATGTTACCTTATCTTTTAGTACAGTTAGCTTCTGAGTGAGTTCTGTGACCGATTTCTTCTGGTCAGAACATTGCTTTTCAAAGGTATTGCACCTCTTTGTTACTTCAAGCAGCTGAAATGGAAACAGACAACCAGTAAGACATACAGTATTTTACCATTATTCAAAAAAATATTATTAAATCAAGAGTTTATTTCTTACATTGTGCTCAGCGTGAAGCAACTTCTCAGCAGCCTCTTTATGCTGTGTCTCCTTCTCCTTCAACGAGTCTTTGAGACTATCAATGATTTCCAACTTCTCTGATGTTTTGGCTAACGTTTGCTCCTTCTCAATGAGTGATGTTTCAAGGCATTCCTGCGTTTCGCTCAAGCTGATTTTCATCCAGAAGAAAAATTCTTTCACATTACGTCCCACATACAACATTTGAGACATGATTTTCAGCCCACAATTGCGATATTTGCCCCATGTACAGGAATTATGGTCTCTTCCAATATAATTTTTTTCCTTTCTCGCTATATTAGGGGGTTGTGTCATGGATACATTATGTGCAGTCACAACTGAATGACTTAGGAAGCTCGAGGCATAACAGACCAAAGCCCAGAGGCTCTAAAGATGAGGGAAATGATATCTTGGACAAGCATTTCAACTGTGAATTTCTGACAGTAAACAGCAGACAAAAGGCTTTCCAGTAAGCACTGGTATCCACCGCAGCCTCAGCTCACCCTTTTAGCTGCTCATTGAGGCTGGTGACCAGCAGCTGGTGATTCTCCGCATCTCTGCTCTGCTGGCTGCGCAGGCTGGCCAGCTGCCCCTGCAGCCGTTCTGTCTCGCTCTACAAGGGAGGACAAGGAGAGCTGCTGCTCAAACAGCACCACACATGAGCAAACTTGTCCGGAAGCCACTCGGACTCATGGGCACATACTCCCTCATCTTTTAAATCTTTTCCTTGTAATTAAATAAAATAAAATAAAAAATTTACTCCCAAAACACACCATGCCACATAAAAGGAACCTACTTCTGTTTTTCCATTTGGCTTTACAGAATACATTAATCAATGTAAATAAAGCACTATTCCTTTAATGCCAAAAATCACTTCAACGTGATTGAATTTTAGGCCAAATTGCATGTTACTTTTATGTTGGCAAAGAAGACGTGAGGCACTCCTATGGCACACTCTAACGTGGTAGCAAAGTTCACCCACTTATTACACGCCCAGCCGTAAGCGACACACCTGAATGGATGTGGACACTGACATTTTGTGTGACAAACAACATGGCAGGAGTCAGCTGTCACCTCTGAAGGGTGCTCTCTAGCACACACCCACACAGACACACCTGAGAAACCCACAACGGCTGCCCTTCTTCATCTACATCAAACGTCACCTGCGTTAGAAGGGTTTGTTACAAAATCCTAGAATCTGGGAAAACCAAAAACGTATTCATGCAGTAACAATTTCCTGTTTAAAAAAAACAAAACAAAATAAACAACAACCTCAGTTTGAATCAAAGCGAAAGAAAACTCACAAAATTCCAAGCTGAGCAACTTGTCAACGGCATTAGCTCAGCGTCACACGCTGGTCGAGTGAAAAAGCTCATGAAAGAGGCGAGGGAACTGAACGAGCGCTGAATACGTACCTGCAGGGACTCGATGCGGGCCTGAAGCTGAAGCCTATCCACCAGGTCCTGGCACCTGTCCTCCAGACCCAGAATCTGCTCCTGCAGCTGGTTCCTCTCCAGCTCCAGCTCCTCCACCACTGACCTCAGGCCTGTGACGGGGAGTTAGAATGGAAAAGCAGCGAGCGTCACACAATGGCAGTCCTGTCACTTAATATCACAAGCAGCGTCTCAAAAGAGGCCGCAATTAGAATTACATCCAGTTAGTCGGCAACCTGATATTTTGTACATCTATAACAAAATCAGCAAGAAAATAGAATGCGTTTTTAAATTTGAAAATAAGTTTATACTAAAAACATTAGTTGGAATTTATGTAAAATTCGTAACTGCTTATTTAACATACTGGAATATAAAA
>JAOVYW010073463.1:0-19966 GCA_025775045.1 Hiodon tergisus
TCTCTCTCTCTCTCTCTCTCTCTCTCTCTCTCTCTCTCTCTCTCTCTCTCTCTCTCTCTCTCTCTCTCTCTCTTTGACCTCTTTCACACATTCCCCTTTGCCTCCCTCTTAATTTTCTCAGCTCTGAAATAATGTAAAACAATCTGTATTCTATTTCAAGAAAGACCATGATTATTTAGAGAGAAAAAACAAAGACAAGGGAATGGAAGGAAAGCTATTTGTTTTTCTTGCTTTTTCTTTTCTTTTTTACTCCAGTAAAGGGCCGTCGACTATCTTTCCAGTGCGACACTGCATTGGCAGTATAATACCTGGACATTTACCCTCTGACAGACATTGCTTGCGCTATCTAATGTGCCAGTTTAAACATAGCAGACACGTTGCCACGTTAAAAGGCGCTTGCTCAGGCATTAGGATTAACACCGTCGTAATGCACACACTTTTGGTCAGGTGAAAGCTTCCTTGGAAAAAAAGCCTTCCGCACGCACACAATCCCACTGGCGCTGACTCAAGTCCGCCTCGCCTGACGTTGCCACGCACTTAGAGCACACACTCCCCCTTCCCTGCCATCCTGAAAGGCGATGTAGGACACAGCCTCTCTGTCTCCCTCCTGAGCCTCTCGAAGACACTTATAGAAGCACACTATAAAAAGAAAATGCTGCATAGCGGAGCCCAATACCTCCTCAAACAAACTTATGTGTATGATTCACACCTCTGCACTGGCATCACCGACCAATGACACAGCTTTTCATTGCCCGATAGGTCTCACTGACGTGAGCAATGTTAAAGGAAACGAGAGGCCCCATTTGGTTCTCATTTAGTCAGAGATGCGTGTTTGGGACTGTATGTCCGCCCACGTTTAAAGCAGTTGCTGATATGTTCCTGTGTACTGGATAAACCCTCAATATGTGTGAGTTCGGAACACATGCGTCACATAGTTGGGTCAATCACCCTGTGTGTACACAGGGCACTCTGCGTTGGGTTGGCTTTGGAGTGGCGGGTTATTATGATATGAATCAAAACACTAAGAATTGTTATAAATAATAAAATTATAAAAAGAACTAGGAATTATTAGCAAAACCATGTAAAAAGCACATATTACGAGAGGTTGAATAATGTGAGGGAGATTGTCAAAGGTTTGACTGAGGCACATGGGCAATCATTTCATTTTCGTGATTTTATAGAATATGTTAAGGTCAGAGACCCAATCCTCACCGTTGTTATTGCAATAAGTAAATCCCTATACTGTGCACATTTTACCACAGAACAGAAACTCTCAACAACTGTTCCTTCCTCACTCCCCACCTCCCCTCTTAGTTACTCCTGAAGGAAACACCATAGCATTCTCCAGGTTCTCTCTGCACGAAGTCACTGCTCCCTCAGGTGCAGGCCCTGAGGAGGCAGCATGCAGGACCTCATCGCCGGTTCATTCAAACCATCACAACAGCGCAAGAGCTGTATCAAGCGATTGACAAAACCAATGCGGCCCATGTGAGCTCGGACGAGCCTCGGTTGAATTATTTAGGGCCAATGTGGTTTCTCTCATCATCGTAACCCCTTCGGTCAGGAACAGCGTGGGAACACCTTTAGCCAAAGGGCTTGTGTTCTGGTTCTTGTTCGTATATTTTGCACATACAACAGACCTGAATAAACATTCACCCTGGTACAGGTTTGGAGATATATGTCCATTTGATCTATTTAACATTCCTTTGAATATTTTAAGAGCATAGCATGCTTAGATCGTGTGAAACAAATTTGGGCCATTTTAACCTTACAGGCCTCATTCAGCATTTGGTAGTCATATAGCCATAATTTTCTGTGCCTCACTTACATGTTCATTCAGTGTACCCTCTCTGTAGCAACACACGTTTCTGTCATGTTTATTAGGAACAAAATCACTGGTAATCATATTAGACATACTAAACTTGAATTTGTTGAAACTTCCAGAAACATCTATAATAGGAAATAACATTTTCAGATAGCCTTTTCATAAGAAAATGCATACATGTTTCATAGCACTAACCTAATCAGGTATATCCTAATTAGGATATACCTATTTAGGATATTATATATATTAGGATGGGAAAATTGCTTTTTTTGGTTAATATTAAATTATGTTTGCTGGCTTCCCCAATATTAAATAAATTCTGGGGAAGCCAGGGTTTTTCACCGACTTTGTTTCTCCTGATATGTTCCACTGAGCACAGCGAGATACATAAAGCCACCAATGGCCAAATTGAATAGCAGGAGGAAACTTTCATTTTCATTTATTTACCAAAACCAGTGGAAGGTAAGAAAATAAGAGGTGGAATAAAATATAATGTGCGATAAATGTATTGACATAAGACAGAACATCGCAAGACTGTTGTGTTCTTTGTCATTCACATTCCTGCACACATCTACATTGATGGTGACTTTGTCAGGTGCAGGTAATCAAACCATCACAGAAACTTTGACTGACACAGTATGTATCTTCCCAAAGCACTGCGTAATATGGTTTCTCCCTTTTTATGACCTAAATAGGCCCCATTTCACTAGATCTTTGGGGAAGCTCTTGGGCAAAGAGCGGACATAATCCACATAAAACCCCCAGTATAACCAAACTCAAACAGGGGAGAACACAATGAATTTGAGAATGGCCTTTTCCTTTTAGTCATCAATCACTTCCCTTCCCCTGATTTTCACGTCCTGCTTTCTTTTCGTCAGGATATAATGACCTTTTACGTCGCTAACTCTTTTTCTCTCAAGTTCTTCAAGCATATACATTTGGGAAAGAAAAGGTGTTGCCCTGAACTGCTACTGCTTCTTTTAAACTTAATTGTTTTATATTTGTGCTGGTGTCAGCTATCCCTGTTCACTGGCCTGGTATGTCCCTAACAGTGACAAACCCTATTTACCCAGGGTATAAATAGATAACAATGCTAACAGATGCACCGGCCCCTGTCGATCTGGACACAGCGCTCAGTTTACCCGGCGGAGAACTTTCAAGAAGCAAATACCCTGCAGAGAAAATATAACTTCCCTAAATTATCATTTGTACAACATAGGCGATGTCTCTATTGGTCATAAATCAACATGGTAACACTGCATCCCAGGCAAAAATAAAAATATGGTTTCCCAGTTAGATGTTTGAGAGCATAAAAGGAACACAGTTATTGATACATCTAAGGACATGGGAGATATAATAGGGTTTTTAAAGCCACAAAACCAGATAATGGATAAGATAAAATTGAGTATTTAATAAGTAGGACATATTACTTGGGGAATTCAGGGATTTCAGTAACCTAGCATTGCATTAGGTCTGCTGCACAATGACATACTACAGCTTTCATCCAGCCATTGAATGTTCATGAAAGGGGACAGATTTCCAACTTCTCCCTGGATTCCAATCAATATACAATATCTTCTCAGGTCAACCTGAGCATTAGGAAAAGTAAGCACCACTCACCGTTCGCAAGAATTGAATCTCCTCCTCTCCCTCTCCTCCTTCTGCCATCCTTCTGCAAGGTTTATTTGCAGCTCCTCAAGAGAAATTAGATTTTTTTCCCTTCCTTTTCTCTCTCTCTCTCTCTCTCTCTCGCTGCCTCTCTCCTCCCTCTCACTCTCAGGGTCTATGTGTGGGAGTGCTGGAGGACAGCATGAATCCTGTGGCTCTCACAGTGACTAGCAGCCTCACATTCTCTCTCGCTCGCACAGCAGGCAGGCGGAGGGGGGACGGGTTAAACAACTCGTGGTCGTTTTTTTGTGTGACTGGGGGAGTCAACCACTGAGGACATCTGACCTTTCCAAATCTTACCATTTCTGTACTGTCTCAAATACTTCACATTTAAACTTAACCTTTATTAAAAAAATAATTTTACCAGCTATTGCTATTGGCTGTAGCTGAATTAACAAAATTGGCAGGTCCATTCATTTACAAAGTGGCTTTTTAGTGGCTGCTTTTACCAAGAACCGCAGAATGAATCATTTCATGGGAAGCTGTAAAAATATGTTCCGTTCTATAATGTTCACATATAAGTGAACAGTAAATTATCAGGGTTAAATATCAAATACTTGATTTGGGAATAGATAACATCTTTAATTTGTCAACAATCAAGGTAAAAAATGCTTAATGGACATATATTTTTTCAATACATAAATAAATAAATATTTTTTTTTAAAGCCAGAGATATTTCATAGAATGACTAATTTACATTCATCTTAAAAGGCTCTTTCATTTCTTTAAAAATGAGCTTTCTAGGCTACCAAAAATCCCCAAATCTTCACACATGTGCATCGGTTAAATATGTATATGCAGAAACATTAAGGTGTTTCAATGTAATTTCCTTACTTGATGTCTTGGAGCTGGCGAAACGTACGAACAGTGCTCATTACATCACATATAACCATTAGTTGTCCGCGATGTAATGATATTAGAAGCACGGGGAAAATGTTTTACCAGGATGAATGCACTGCCATTGTGTTTAAATGTTTGCTTATATTGACGTTTTGCCGTGTGGTTTTGGATACTGTGTATTTAAAATTAACTAAAGGAATCAGTGAATTAGCTCTTAGCTACAAAATAAAATGAATACAAAAATACAGATCAATCCATCTCTGCTTCTCCTCCGCAATCTCTAACAGTCGTCGTAACCATCCTCCGTCTCCCGTAGCAACCACTATCGGCTGCATCGTAGAACTGCAGCACCAGTAAACTTGGAATTATTTCTTTGCAGCTTGGGAGCAGCTCCAATACACATGCTTGTCTATCTGAGAAGAAGAAAAAAGTAAGAGAAAATACTAATGAAATTACGCTTAAATGAACAGGACATCCATTTGCTTATTCATCCGTTATTTCACATACGGAATACTCTCAAATTAACACCGCAGTCCCAGTTTTTCCCCAATAGATGGCACTGCCACAATGTGGTTGATCGTGATGAAAGAACTGGGCTGAGGGTAGCGGCTCACGCATAGCTGTCTGGCTTCTAACTCAGCTTTCACCATTTCTGCGTTCTAACACCCACTTTCATTCAGCTTTAAGAAACTTATGCTCTGTGATAAAGGCTGTCCTGGGTCAATCTACATTTTCTAATTCCAATCCTAGCAGCCTTACTACCAGGAGTGCACAATGTTGTCCGGAGGGTCAATCTCACGGCAGTCGATGACTACACTACGGAAACCTGGGAATGATCATTTCCTGACTTCCTCTCTCACTGCACCCAACTTAAAGACAGTAACGGTAAGCTCCACAAACCAGCCTTTTCAACATTAGAAAGCCCCTGCTGTATCACCAATATACAATATACAAAAATGACATGCACAAAAAAAGAGTAGTAAAAAGTAAATATAATTTTATTAAGAACACAGGTGTATATATACACATATATAGTAATGCAATATATTAAATGAAACAAATCACAATAAAACTAGAGAAACTGACAAAAAGGCTTCATTTAAAAAAAAAATAAGACCAAGGTCTGTTGCCAAACCAGACGGAAAAAAACACAAACATTTTACTGCATGAATTCATGAAAGTGCAGCATTATAGTCAAAACCATCAGCAGTGGAGATGACCATTACACTCTTATATTTAGAGCTGCAAGGGATTCCAGGTAGCAATTCGAATCTCTGGGATGGGCCAGCGGGGAGAGTCTCTATATCGCCTCCTGGGGGTAGGAGCTGTGAAATCCAAGGCTGCTGGGGGGGAGGTGGAGGAGCATATTTCATTCCTCTCTTGTCTTGTCTCAAGCAGAAGATCAGAAGGCAGAAGGGGCAGGTGGTCAAAGGTTGTGTCATTTTGCAGGGAACAGTCAGATTGTGAGTCCATCTGTGGGCTGCAGCAATCGTCTGAGTCAGAAAGCGGGGCCTGGCTTGTGTGGTGGTGCATTGCCCTGGGAGCAGAAAGGTGATAGGTAGGTCTGACTATCTCCAGGGGGTCCTGCTGGAGAGAAACAGAGCTTATGTGGAGTGGGTCCTGTGACTTCAGCCAGACAGCAGGCTCTTTCCTATAGTGCAGCTCAGGATGGTGCAGCTGGAGTTTGAGCTCCAGCAGCTCATGAAGATCTGGTTCTTGCAGCAGTTTTCCGTGGCTTTCGAGCCTCTGTGGCTTCTGTTGCTTTTGAAGCACAGGCTGATGTTGCGGTACGCCTACCCCCCAGGTTTGTTCTTTTGACCGATTCTGATGCAGATGCTGGAGCCACTCCGATTTCTGGAGCAGACCTGGATGCTCTCGCTGCTCCTGGAGGTGGTTCTTTGTGAGCCCGTCCTGGTGCTGCTGGAGGAGAGGCTGGGTCAGCTCAGCTGGTGAGCTTTGAGGCGGCGGTGGCCAGTGCTGCGACAGCTTATTGTGCTTCTGCTGCTGCGTCGCCACATTCTGGTCCAGCAGCAGAGCCGACACGCCCTCGTGGCTTATTGAGCGACTGAACCTTCGCGCTCCCTGACGACGCAGCCGCACGGCGCCCCTCGGGCCACCCGTCCACTGAGTCTCATGCAAAGCGTCGCTTTTCTGGAAAGCAGGGAGGAAAGGCGGAGCCCGGGGGGCCCGTAGCCAGGCCGAAAGCATGTTAAAACGTCGCACGCGGTCTGCCACGGACATGCGTTGATGGGAGCGCTTAAAACCCGCGCCCAACTCGTCCTCCTCTTTCTGCTCTGCTCGTTCCGTTTTCATCTCGCCTCCCGGCTCCACATCCGCCGCCTCTACATGCCCTTTCTCTACACCTGTGTTGTTGACCTTTTCCTTCTTTAGTCCACCCTTTGTGTCGTCCACTTCAGACCAGGCCACTTCATGGGAGTCTTCATGGCAGCCCTCCTCCACTTCTCCCCGACTCTCCACATGTTCGGCAGTGACGTCAGGCAGGCTGATAGAGCGACGGGGGGGGCGGAAGCTCGGACTGACCCGGGAGAGAATGCCTTCACCCTGCCAGTGCTCTCCCAAGTCCTCATTTAATGCATCCTCTCGCTCGTCACACTGCCCTCCTTTGGCATTGGGCTGCATTGCAGCCTCACTGTTGCCAAGTGTCCTGCATCTCTCAGTCCCTCCCACTGCCTCACATTTTCTCTCTCCCGCCAGATCATCCCCAGCAACAGTTTCAGTCTCAGTACCAGCGTCTTCAGGTTGCACCTCACTCCTCAGCTTTTCGGTGGGGGCAAGAGGAGCGTCACAATTCAAGAAAGTACGAGGGTCCTCGGCGAAGCTGCAGTTCAGCAGATCAGGGTCACTCTCCATTTCGCTTCCCACTACCACTGCAAAGAAAGTTCCACAGTGATCATCTTAAAGTGATGACAACACACAACAGCTCTCACAAAACAATTTTTATTTGATCTTTTCCTAAAACAACCACCCATTAAAAATAAAGCTACGAAGTACAAAATTCCTGACAAACCTTTCAACAAGCGACTGTTTGCAATTATACCACCTTTAAAATTCATTAATTTTAGGGACATTTACTAGATGAAATACAAAAAAATAAAATTTCCCAAAAATAAAATGCAAACCTCTTCCAGGGCCTTCAATCAGAATCACCGGAATCCCAAAGTGCACATCTGCCTGAGAGGCGCCGTGTTTGTCTACGCTAGCGGTCACCTTTTTCCTATCCAGCAACCAGCCGCCAGCATCACAGTCAGCTGGAACCTCTGTACTCTGCAGAACAAATTGAGAATATAACAAACCATTTTAAAAACGCCAGTAAAAACCAGCAAACTCTCAAAAATAAATGTTTAAAAAGCTGAAAACATTTAAATGCACTGTTATTACAAAAAGAAACAACGCATTTGCACAGCATAGTAGATCTAAATTAGGCTAAAATTCCAGTCATTGCTTGCGCCAGCTCCATCAACTGGTCTGCACATGCCAGCTAAACATTTCGCGGTTGGGCCGAGGGCATTTCAATGGTGCATCGTCTGAAGTTCATTTTCCGATTACCAAGTGTATGACTTCAACCCCCAATTTAAATTTTTCCTCTATTTGATTCGAGTAAAGTTGTCACCCTGAGACGGACTATGAGAAACAACTGCATTCACAGGACACCAGTCCCAAACTACAGGGAAATCTAATAGATAACGTAGTTCTGAGAACTAATATAACGTAACCCTGGTTGACTGTAAATCCGCAGCTCGACAAGGGCTGAGGGAAGTAAAAAACACTTGCGTCGGTTAAGGCAATGGGTTACAGAAGGGGCAAGGGGGGAAGGGTGTGGATAGGAGGGCTGTCAAATTGCAAAAGTGAAAGACAAAGGGTGTAACAACATCAAGGGATTCAAAACTGAACCACAAACGGATTTAAACCATGGCAACAGCAATATCTGTGTTACCTTTAATGCATAACGCACACAGACAATGAGAAAGTACTAGAACGTACAGGGCTGCTCCAATTTGTCAAGGTAAAGAACCGCAACGATCGCCTCCTCCTCCTCTGGACTCCATTCTCCTGTGCAGGGTGCCTGAGGGGAAAACACACACTCTCTTTCTCGGGTGTGAAGCTCGAGAAGAGACAAAACACTTGTAATGACCAGGAAAAGAGCAAAAGCACTGACTTCTGCTACTGAGGGCCAGAACGGAGGACCTACTGAATGAGGACGAACATGGATGCATTATTTAATTTTCCCCCCTCAGTTTAATCAATATCTACAAACACCCCGAATGATACGGGATCTCAGATAACATTGCTGTATGCTGTGAACCGCTTATCAAAAATAAACTTGCCTCGGCAATCTGTTGCTGTCATTACTTCCGTTGTTCTTCTTCCCTGAGGTATTAAAGGGGGCAAGAATCTCCTGCTCTCCACTGCCCTCTGAGCCAGAAAGTACAGAAGAGAGACTAGGTGTAGGGCTTTGACTTGTTGTAGATTCTGATTCTGCAGGGAAGACGGGATTTGAAATTCTATTGGCTCATTAATTAAGCCAATTTTTCCTAGTTGATGCCAAGTACATAGGTTTAGCTGTAAATGTCTAACCATCTGAGCAGGACAGATTGATTGGCTGGTTGTCCTCTCTCAAATCATGGATTGAACGCCTGCAAGTACACAGACATAAAAACTAATTTATTTTACATAAATGTTTAATAAAGTATCACAACTGCTAACATAATCCGTGATGAACAATTTAACTGAATGTTTCTGATCTGAAGAGAACAGTACTGACAGAAGTAAACATGTGTCAGTTTTTCTAAAATCCAAGTGCCACAGAAACAAAAACAGAGGTACCTCTTTTTCGCAGAGCCCTCTATCTCTGGAATTGAGTCTTCAGTGGCCTTTCTTTTGGTGGTTAGGGGTGATTGTGGTGCGGGACTGATTGGTAGATCTGAAAATGTTAGAGCACACAGAAAGGAAACTTTACAACCCTGCGTAGTTAATCCACTTAACATTACACCATGGACAATTTTAGCAGTTTTAACACCAGTGAAATTGACACCAGCACAAGTTTAAGAACCATTTACAGTTTGACTATGAATCTAATTTCTTAAAGGAAGAAAAGTTTTGGGTTTCTGAATCTGGGTTTCATTTACCTAGCATCCTGTCTGAAGCAAGAGAATGGCCAGTGGGAGTGCGAGCTGTCTTCAGTTTGCTAAGAGCATCTACAAACATCTCTGGAATATTAAACATAATTAAAGAGAAACAATTAGTTTTTCAATTTACCGCAGTTTTACAATATCAAAGCGATTTTTCAAATTCTTCTACATGCAGAATATTGCCACGGTCTCCTTACCTCCCACACTGCGCCTCCTGTGGCGCCTAGAGCTTCTGTATACACTGAGTCCCGCCCTTTTCTGAAAGCCAACCCCGTCTGTGGAAGGCATGGCCACGCCTGGCTCTGCCGTGGTTGACAGTGCATCCATGATGACTGCTGGTACCATTCCTAGTAGATATTTCAGATACGCAAATGGAACATAACGCTGCACTATACAGTTCCAACCCAGACCTACCCTTTTGCCATCCTCACCGATGCGGTCCGCGTGTGTGATAAGTGTCGTAATGACCTCTGCCTGTCTGTCCAGCAGTTTCTCGGTACCCACTGTCATTTTGGAACCCCCGGCTGGAAACTGCAGTAGGTTTGGAGCAATTACAAGGGCTAGGCTGCCCACCTCCATGCGGTTCTCACTGCATCTGAGTGACAGTGACAGGAATAGAGAAGGGCATAAGGGAGAAGGGAGAGAAAGAAGAAAGCAGAGAAGTCTGCAAGTTTCCCTGAAGTTCTGCACGCGTACCTCTCAGCAGTTCTCCTTAAAAAAGTGCAGAAGTATCGAAGAGCACGGGAGTGGGCTGGAGGAAACAGGGCGGTAACCAACAGCGTGGCCCCGTCTCTCCCGCCTTCCCCAAACCCCTCTGATCCTAACCCCCGAGCACGGCACAGCAGCCCCTGGAGCTCAAAGGGGATGAGTGGGGAGGGCAACTCCCGCAGGAACTGTTTCAGCACAGTGGCCACATCGCAGGGCTGCAAGGCAGCAGAGCGAGGAGGGCAGAAGACTGCGTCTCCCTGCTCAAAGGCAGCCTGAAAAAGAGAAGGGGGAGAGGGGTGCATAAACGTAGACAGACAAGACGGATACACATCCCATGCTGAAAGATGACCAGCCAAAATGGTTTTGAGGTGACCATACTAGTCTCTTGACTAGAACAATAAGTCTGACCCTTTAATCTCCTGCTTTTTCTCACATTGTTGAAATACCCTTAGAGACAGCATTTCCTTTCTTGTGAAATTAACAGAGAAGACTTTTGCACAAGGTCATCATAGTCAGAGGCAAAGTAACAGAGAAGTGTAAAAATAAGTATATACATAAGAAATACAAAAACGTCAAGTCTCTTTCTCAAAACACAAATCTAATCACTGCTAAAATGCCAGTGCTGACATCTCTTCTGTTCACTGCCATTTCTATCCATCTTTTAGCCTTCTATTCCCCTCCCCAAGCCAACCCTTCTCTGCCTTGTTACCCTCAGACCCCGAATGCGACTCAGGGAGCCAGTCTTCCTGAAGAGCCCCTCAGTGTGAAGATGAAGGGACAGAAACTCACAGGCATCCACTAAGAACCTGAAACATAGTTGCCCAGGATCACTATATTTCCTACATAGGAAATATAGACATTATAAAAAAAGACATTGTACAATACATTTCTAAAATCATAATGCAGGTCTTTAAAAGGGTCTTTTACCAGACCTAAAGCTAGCCAAACAAAAAAAAATGCGTTTCTATACAAAAGTTGGCTGTTTTAACATTTAGGCCTACATTTCATCAACAAGACATTAAAACCTATTAACTGCAGTATTTCACATTTGAAATCTGAATTTAAGATTCATAGCCAACCCAGACCATAGTTCAAACCACAACCACGGTAGCCCTCAGGTTTACGTACTGAGGTACTGCACCCCCCATCTCTGACACATGGCACTGTGGCAGTGATAGCAAGTCACGACCAAAGCCGAAGCTATATTGGCTATCCTGATTGGGAGAGAGAACAAGGTTAGTAATATTACATGAAGAATCAGTAAACTAGTAAAAATTTACACCAGTAAAAGGTGTCAATTGACTGAAGTGTGCCTTTTATTTTATTTTCCATAAAATTATATTTTCTTTTTTTAAAGTAATTTCTTAAATGAGACAATAAAACCTGATACTATTATTGAAGTAATAATATACATTCATTCTTATTATCATCATACCATATATATACCATCATCATGATTCGTTATACAAGACTTTGCAAACTGGGTATGGGTTACAAACATCTCCAAAAGAAAAATTAGTGTACCGATTCAAAAATATAAAATTAACCCCTTTCTTTTTGATCCATGTATCAATGGTGAATGACGTGAAAATGGGGCATATAGTTCTAATCTATTAGAAATGGCCTATAGTAATCCATCCCAACCCATTATGTCAATTTTATGGATTAGAACTATGTACCCCATTTCAGCATGCCTTTCACAAACGTAAACTTTTAAAACGATATGCCTGTCACACATTTTGGGGGGAAAATAATTAGGATTTTTTAATTATTGGGTCATTATACTGTACAATAATCTTGAAATTTTCCACTTGGAAAATCCAACCATCTAGATTTTGCAATAAAAATAAATTAACAGAAGCAACGGACACAAGAGAAAATGAATACAGACATTCTTCATAAAACACTGTACCTGTTGTGGAGTGTCGTCACGTTCAATGGCACTATTCAAAAAGTTTTTCCAGTTTTTTACACGGATGCCTGATGATTTCAAAGCCGTTATTATTGCTGCCACGCGCAAACGATCCTCCGATGGACTCGGCATTACCACAATCGTCAGGTATTGGGTTTACAAACTAAATTAAAATTCAACAGTTAGCAAAGCTTTTAGATGTTTGGGCGAATACCTGGTATAAAAACATACAAAATGTCGCAAACGGCTACCTATATACCTGAATTTCATTGAAAGTTGTACCCTACCACGTGAGGAGTTACGTTGCTTAATGTAATAAAAACAATGAGATGGCCTTTACGACACAGTAATTTCACGTCATTCAATAAAACCTTATCAGAACCACATGAGGGGAAAACAAAATTCTAGAATAACTAATCTAATGTTATACATTTCGTAGAAACCGTTGCAAACCCTCTCAGCTTTTACCAAACCAAATGTCTTGGGTGACGTCACCTGCCCTCGCACTGTGGTTAAACTTCCGGTTATTTCCAGCTTTATCTAAAATGGAATTTAGTAGAAATTTATGTAGAAATTCACATTCATTAACGACAAGAGTTTTGTTAGAAAAATGTTTTAAATAAGCATATGTAAGATACTTTATTTACCATAATAATTCTAAAATTCACTGGGGCAATGTTCTTGCATAAAACCATAAAGATAGAGATAAATCCCATCCCTGTAGTTCCTAAACTCTGACAGACCTTATTTACACACCCAAACACGAACACATCCACTTACATTGTCACATTCACACACTTTAACCTACAGACACAGAGCACATACTCTTGGTCTCCCCCATTTGCTCCATCTAACTCTCTCCTTCTTAGTGTAACAAGGGTGTCTTTGAGGATCAGTGTCCAGCTGCATATTCGAGGATCAAACCCTAAAGACAGTGCCTCACTATGCAAGCACAGGGACAAAGGGAAAGAAAAAAGGGGTAACTTGGAGCAGGAGAATTGGGGAAGATGGGCTGAAAGAGATGGCGAGAGACGTGAGTTGGACAGAGTGGTCGAGACAAGGAGAAATGAGCAACTGTTTCACAATGTTGTCTTTCAAAAGATACTTTCTCGAAAATCATCTGACCTAACTGACAAACAACATGTATGCCTCTATCTTTCATCCAACCACACACCTCTAACATGCACAAAGCATCCATGAATGCTTTAAACACGTGATCAGACACCTTTTCACAACAATCCGAACATTAGTTTTCTGTCTTAATGTTATTTCTCTCGCAGTTGAATTAATTTATAATGAAACCGTTGAAATTTTAAAATGGCAATAAGAATAATTATTATATTAATAATTATTGTAAATCATTGCTTTCACCTATTCTTGTCTCTAGATATAAAACTAGATATTAAAAATACATTTATTTTGAAAATGAAATGAAAACAATTAAGATGTTAAAGCTCTTTAGTTTACTATTATGGCAATTTTATAGTTCGATCTCATTTGTTTTTTTTTACATGAAATGGCAACTTTCCTTAATCTTATGGCTAATTAGGTTCCAACTTCCAGCTTTCTATCAATGACACTGGTTATTTTATTTGACCTACTTTTCACTTTAAAATAGTGCTGTCCTAGACTGACAATCCATTTCTTTCTATTAGTACTTCCTATAAGATGGCAAGAGGTGTATATTCAAATAACAGGATGATAATTGATGTTCCAACCTTTAAAAAGATTCTTAATCTGAAATACATCAGAAAATATATGTCAAATAATGTGCTACATATATCTCGCCACTGGTGTGTTTATAAAAGTCTAAAATATAATAATAAAAATTATAATCATTTTCTGTCTATGTTAATCAGGGCTGCAAATCATCCAGAACGAGGCCTAACATATAGTTAAGCATTCTCATGTTAACTATGCCACACATCTCCTGTCCTCTCTTAAAAAATTACTAGTCTGCAATTTGCATGTATTTCTAAAAAGCCGTTCAGACTTTAATAGAGAAATAGCAGAGAGCTGGTATTGCCTATTTTGAGGCAAATTAAAAGCCTGCTGTTTTTTGATACCTATTTTTTTTTTACTGAAAAATAATTTGCTATTGCTTGTCTCAATGTTTTAAAGCTGAAAAGGTTTGTATTTTGGTTTGTACTCAGAGGTAAACTGGCAGTCCACCTCCATGGTGTGAGTAAACACATTCCTTCGTGCCACACCAGCTTTTCGCTTTTTTGTGTGGTCCTATTTCACACAAACTGAGCTAGGACATATCTTGATCACAGTCTCCTAGGTTTACTAGGATTAAAAAGTTTAAGATATTGATAATACTGATAAAAAACATATGGATGTAAGGATGTTTCTTTTTCACACTGCAGGCTTAACAGGTTCAGCGTTTTCAGTACTGCAAGACTGCAAGACTGTTATGAGATGTTCATTATTGGCTGGTTTCAAAGCAGCTTATCGCTGTTAATACAAATGAGTAATAGATATATTGTTCACATTGTACTCATATTCTGCACTACCGTTTGACGTTACTGTACTTAGCAACTGATCTCAGTAAGAACAATGTGATGCAGCGATACCTGTTTTAAGTATGTATTGTAGAAAATTATTATTATTTGAGAACATTTGTTGGAGGGGGCTGTATTGAGACAAACTTTCTCTGGGAAATTTTTTATCGGTGTTGATATCGGTATTGTGTGAAAGGAGTCCAGGTTGTTCTGATATGGTATTTACACAGTGTCCATTGTCCGGGTAAATATTGGAGGACGTCTTACTCTCAACTGGAAGAGCTCTGCTCTTGGAATGGAAGTTCTTCCAGAGAATGAGTCACCTCCTGCATAGCATTGAGACTAAAGTGCCAAAGGGTATTTACAACCTGCAAAAACTTGCCTTTATTGCCTTCGCCTTTTTTAACATGTTTCCTTTTTAAGGTGTACTAAATTTGGAAATATTTGTAGTGCAATAAAATTAGAGAATCCAAATTTCACTCTTACTTAAAATATTGGAAAAATTGTTTCTGTTCTGTTTCTGTTTTTAACTCACATACACACACCCATCTTTTCTCCCCCCCCTCTTCCCCCCTCCTTTGATCTCTCTCTCTCTCTCCCTCTCTCTCTCTCTCTCTCTCTCTCTCTCTCTGTCGCTCTCTCTCTCTTTGACAGTTCCCCTATCTCTCTGAGCCAGTTCCTCAATGTAAGAGGCACATATCTAGGCTTGAATGACTGGCTAGTTGCTGTTGTGTTGTTTTTTTTAACTGGTGGATATTTTTGCTTTGTACATTCACTTTTGGATTGTTGTGAAGTACTTCAGCCTATTTTATGCTTCTTTTTTCTGCTTTAAGGTTGAGAAAGAACAAAAGCAAGTGGTGTCAGACCTTCTTAAAGTGTCTCGGCAGCCTGCAAAGCAGTTCAAGGGTAACTCTGTGACGCTGACTTGACGGACACTCTGCTGCCTTTCCAAGCAAGAGCAAGTCTGTCACCTCCAAACACCTGTCGCACAGAATACAATCCCAGGGAGGAGTGGGTCAGCCATGGAGCTGTAGGGCGTGGGATCTCTGACCGATGCCAGCCCAGCTGGAGAGAAGGAGGAGAACAGAGGAGTGGAAACTTGAAATGAATCGCAAGGAGACCAAGAGGTACTGCTTTCCGTGCTGAGGGTATCTCTGTGTCTGGCGACCTGCCTAAAGACTTGTCACTGTGGCATAGTTGTGTATGTGTATTTATGTATGTGCATGTGTGTATGCGTGCCTCATGTGTATGTGTATGTGTGTGCATTTGTGTATGTGTGCCCCGTGTGTATGTGTACGTGCGTGTGTGTGTGCGTGCTTGCAGACCATGCAGTGTTGCATTGTACTGTGTGGTTATCTGTTTGAGCTTGTGGCTTTGAAGAGTTTCATATTAAGTCAAGGGAAGTTTTTTTGTGCTGCATTCTCTATTGTAAAGAGAACTTAACTCATAAGTTTATGAAGCCAAAATACCTTTCATCTTTGTCTGTCTTCATCTTTAGTGCACTGCATGAAAGTAAAATCCAGACCTACGTGGTAGGTTCTGTCCTCAGTCCTCAAGGTGATTTTCCTCCCTAGGAGTATAGTGACACATCTGAAGGCCACAAACAAAGTATGTTACCGGTATATGTTTCATACTGCTGCCTACCTCGTACTGTTTTCATCAGGGCCTATTGTGTATGATTTAGGAAATACTCCAGTTTTGAGGAAAGATATGTGCTAATGTATGGTATGGCACGCTAGTAAAAAGTTTGCATGAGAAGCAAATTCACCACAGCACTTTGTTTCGATGTAGTTGACTTAGTGGCATGTTTAGGTGCTGGATCAGGGGACAGCTCGAGGTCTGTGCCTTTTTGTCCATTCAGGCAGGACCTAGGGTGTATTGATGGTAAAGACTGATTGTATAAGGTTATGAACCTTGAAGTTAAACAGCTTTCTCAAGGGTATCCCAGCCACATCCATGGATTCGAACCCATTGCCCTTGCGAAGAGATCAGTGTTCTTGTAAGCCACACATCTTCCATCAATTGAAAGAGAGTACATATACATACAGAGGTCTGGTACACAGCACATCGCAGTGTGACAGGAATGATCCATTTGTGCATTATGGGCTATGTCTGTCTTAGAAAGAAGATCAGTTTTCAGAAGAAATCATGTAGTTGAAACTATTATACCTGGCATTAAAAATAATGTGCATCTGTCTTCAGTGAATTGACCAAATGCTAATCAAAATCCATGTGTAAAGCATGTAAAACATAAATTACAAAGTGTCCAGTTCTGGAACCAAGTTATGTAAACTAGGTAAAAAATATCCTGAATGTATCGAAATATTTAAATGATGTGCCATTACGCTTTGTAGATTCTAGATTTTCTATAAATAAATAAAAAATCTGTATTGTGTGCATACATTTACCAGAAATGTAAAATCATGAATACAGAAAAAAGTATATGTTTAACTTCATGGTGTCTGCAAATAGAGTGGTGATTTCCTTTAAATGTTTGACCTAGATTACTGTGAAAAAGGTTTGTGACATTAACACTGGGTGCAACTAGACAGAGTAAAGGGAGATAAATTATTAGAAGTCTGTTTATTAATTTGTTTTTGGTAAGGATTTTTTTTACAAAGTAAAAGTACTGTGATTAGTCTTGACTGTAGGTTACATTCAATGATGGAATGCTGCTGAAATTGTTGGTTTGTTGCGCAAGCACATTCTGTACTCTGTGGCGGATAGGGGAACAAGTTGATGCTGCCTTTGCCTTGGAGCTGAATAGCGTGTGTGTGTGTGTGTGTGTGTGTGTGTGTGTGTGTGTGTGCGTGCGTGCGTGTGTGTGTGTGTGAGGAAGAAAGTAAGAGAAAGAAAGGTTCACACACAAGGTCTTCCAATCATTTGGCATCAATTAATCAATTAACAAAGAGAAAGGAAGGAATTTGCATGACCACTGTGTGTGTGTGTGTTTGTGTGTGTGTGTGTGTGTGTGTTTTCATAGTTGAGAAAGAAAAAAAGGGGCTAGAAAGCGAGAGAGGGAAGGGAATGGTATATCTCCAGTCAGAGACATGGAGTGAAAGAGCTTTGTAGTGAGGAAAGGGAGGGGAGGAGAGGTAGGTGGAATTTCCCATGCAAAGAAGGAGATGTTGTTTCTGAATGAAAAGAAAAGAGCAAGGAAGGGGGAGGAGTCACAGGGAAAACTAAAGGAGGCGAGAGGGGGCGGCGTTGGCAGCTGCAACTACAATGTCATGTTACAGCAGGTAAAGCCCCCCCAAACGCCGGTTCCTCTCTGTAATTGCTTACATTCCTGTCCTGCCACAGTGTGTTCTGTGCCAGGCTATCCCCAGTCAGTAACAGTGGGCAAGAAGTGCAGCAGATGCCATGGTATTGCCGGACAACACATGAACATCCACAAAACTGTCTCAGTCAGGCATTACGCGTGAAAGGAGAATCTCAGCAGTCACAAGCAGTGCATCCACAAACTGCCACATTGGAGGCGATCAGAGTTTTGCCACATACTGGTGAAGGTGCTGGTGATGCAGAAAAGATGGAGCAAGGGTGCTTTGGCTGAGCAGGCTGCTGCAGCCGAACAGCTATGAACCAGTGTGTCCAATCCAGCAGTCTGAGTTTCTTCATTAACCTGCATCCTATGGCGGCTACGGTGGACATTGAAGCATAGGTTAGGAGCAGGGAATGGGGGTAGATGAATCATCTCAAAACGGAATCCAAAAAGAGCATTCCTCTGCACACTGCCAGATATACTATCATGTGATATCACAACTATTTATGGAAAACTACAGTGCTGTGTTACTGAAAACTCAGACATGCAACTGCGTGTGTGTGTATCTGTTGGGTGTTTTTGTGTTTGTGCAACGAACGTTGTTAAACGAACACTGTCTGTCAGGCAGCCTATAGCTGTGAATGGCACAATGCAAATTATCCTGCACAGAATCTTCATCCCTTGACAGCCAAGGAATCGTGCTGTAATTTGCATAGGAGTTGATCCATTACAGTAACTACCACCTGGAGAGAACTCCTCACTTGATACTGGCTGTTACAACTCCTGAAATAAAAGATTTTTACATATACCTTTTAATACTTTGTGTTTCAATTTGTAATTACCAATCAAGCCAATGAATTCCTAGCTTTTAATCCTGCTACCACGCATGTGGAGGGTGAAGAAGTCGTTAGATTGTTCTCCTCTGATCGCCACCCATCTATGTCATACACTGCAGGCTACCCAGCCCAACACAAGTTTAGCGCCCGATAGGGGGAGGGGCAAGCCCGGGAAGCTAACATGAGATGGTGGTTAATGACGAGCTGAGAGAAACCCTCCTGATTTCCCACAAGCCCCAGCCCAGTGGTGCACTGCCGCTTTTGCAAAGGGCAAATGACATGAGCTGGATTCAAACCCGTGGGCACAAGGCTTAGTTTAAATTCAGGTGATGTCATTTAGCAGCAGAGCTACACAGGTGCAATGAAAGTCATCTTAACACGGGGTTCACTCATCTGTGGAAGAAATCGAAAGATGCTATGATTCTTATTTCACTCGTGGACACTTAGTGGGATTCAGTGAGAAGGTTTTGGACAGACACTTCATTCTCATTTTGAGAGTTGTGTCACTTTGCCTGGACCTCAACCTCTGTTATTTTCTTAGCAGCCTCTGATGTTTTTCCAGTCCCTTTGCTGTAATATTCAGAGACCTTTCAGAGAAGGAGCAATCACTCCACGCTTGCCAGCTGGCCGTTGTCCAGTTTGGGGTGACTGGGCTGGCAGGGGCCTAGGAGGTAGACAGTGCTGGATTGTATACTGCGTTGGGTAGCTTGTTATCGGAGAGGTGCGCAAAGCATGAAGCAATAATCACTCTATGATGGCCTCTTGATCGTTTAGTGGTCAGGTCGTTAAATCTGGGCAATATGGAACCTTTTTCACTGCTTTGTACAAGGAGTTGTGCCAAGACTGAATCAGCACAGCAGATTAAATCGCTGGGCGGTTGGATTCCATATATGAAAAATGATTGTCTGGAGAGACATCAGGGAATTTGCTGTATGGCAACGTGGCTAAAACACTTACAGCTACAAGGTGTTTTGCCCATTAAATCGCCTTGTACCGCCCACTGTTTATCCCAATCTGAAATAGAATGTGTATAAACACGCAGAGGGTCCGGATGACTGGCTCTCATGCCTGCATAATCCGGATGAACTGACAAGAAAGAAAAGCGCCGATCCGAGGAGGTCAACTTGCATCTACCGCAGCCCAAACAAAAGCCTTAGTGACAACGAGTCTTTGTGACAAGCCGCAGTTTGTGTGTGTGTGTGTGTGTGTGTGTGTGTGTGTGTGTGTGTGTGTGTGTGTGTGTGTGTGTGTGTGTGTGTGT